>MJUU01028668.1:49349-65280 GCA_002080025.1 Modiolus philippinarum
TGTTTCCAATTTTGGTAAATTTCCTGAAAGTCTCAAAGACCACTATTTTTTTGGAATTCTACCTAGCAACCATACTGAAATTGTTTGTGTAGTTTAGGACAAACATTTTCATCAATTGTACTTCAAAAATATTTGATTCCAGTTTTGGTAAATTTCCTGAAAGTCTCAAAGACCAGTTATTTTTTTTAATTCTACCTAGTAACTCTACTTGAATTGTTTGTGTAGTTTATGGCAAACATTTTCAACATATTGATTCCAATCTTGGTAAATTTCCTGAAAGTCTCAAAGACCAGTTATTTTTTGGAATTCTGCTTAGCAACCATATATCCTAGAATTCTTTCAGACTATCAATTGTTAGATTTCAGAAATAATGAAAAAATTTATGCCTAAGGTGTATAACAACTGTTTTCTGTGTCAAACAGAGAGTGCGGGGATAGCTGTCGTTTCCGACAACATCTAGTTTTTTATGTTATTTTCTCATGCTTGTTATGATTTACAATATATTACTGTTGAGGGCCTCAGGGAAGATTAGTTTGTAGCTAACTGTGTTACCCTCTTTAAATAAAGCTTTTATTATTATACTATAATTAAACAAAAATCAAAATAAGATTTTACCCATACATCCAACTTCATGCTTTACTGATCATTGGAAAAAAGCGTGATAGTATGAGGTTTACCCACAGGTTGAAGTTTTTTTTCTGTGAAGGATGTATGCTATTATCATTCAACTTCATTAGATACCTTTTATTGTATATATTTAAACAAAAATCATAATAAAAATACATCTATGCAACCACTTTCATGCTTTACTGATCATGAAATATACCATTGTTCAAAACAGTTGTGAGGCGGGACATTGTGTCGGTTAGACACATATTCTTGTTTTAGAATATTTTTACGTTTTTATGATATTATTCAAAACCATAAGCATTTAACTGAAGTTACAACAATAGTAATTGTAATTCTCTGTAAATATTTTTGTAGAAACTTAGGAAGTTAAATCTTTCTTGCTGTAACAAGGTATCGTCCAAGTCATTAGAAAATATGGTAATACAACTAACAACTATACAGATACTAATACTGAAGAGTACTAAATGTGATGACAAAGTACTGTCTGCTATAGGTAAGTACTGTAACAAAGTATCGTCCAAGTCATTAGAAAATATGGTAATACAACTACCAACTATACAGATACTAATACTGAAGAGTACTAAATGTGATGACAAAGTACTCTCTGCTATAGGTAAGTACTGTAACAAAGTATCGTCCAAGGTATTAGAAAATATGGTAATACAACTACCAACTATACAGATACAAATACTGAAGACTTACTAAATGTGATGACAGAGTATTGTCTGCTATTAGTAAGTACTAAATCATGTGACAAGGTTCTGTGTGCTATTAATATGTATAGTGGCCCCTGTCTAAACCTGATGCACTATTGGACCATAACAATTTGTCTGATTATTCCAAATACTAAGGTTCAAAAATTATTTTAAAGCTGTCTTTGGGTCCAAATAATGATAATGGATTTGACTGGGGGTCAGAATACTCAGGTGTCGGATTAGACAGGATTCACTGTACTGCATGAAATTATGAGGTTCAATCTGTCAGTTGCTTGTAGAATTGTTGTGTATCTGTTTTGAAAAGAGCCAGAAAATAAAACAACGGCAGTAGAATACAGAAGGAACAAAGGAGTAGCATTTACAAAAACTGTAGTCCAAAGACATGGCAAAAATGAGAACACAGAAAACAATGACGCCAGATAGCCATAAAGCACAGAAACAAAAAACACAACATTCCAAACCAAGACACTCATAGTTTGAACTCCCATAAAAGTGAGAGTGACATCAGGTGCTCCAGGAAATAAAACATGATCCTTGATTCCATTCATTTAATGTTTCTATGTTAAAAATTTCTATGATAGATTCAGTCAGCTGATTTGTCATATTTTGAATGATGCAGTCAGCTGATTTGCCGTGAATTGAATAAGACGTACACTCAGCTGATTTGTCTTGTTCAGAATGATACACTAGGGCAATTTGCTGTGCATTAAATGATACAGTCAACAAATTTAGGATGTTTTGAATGATACAACCAGCTGATTTGCTGTGAATTGAATGATACACTCAACTGATTTGCCATGTTTTGAATGATACACTTGGCTGATTTGTCTTGTTTTGAATGATACATTTGGGAAATTTGCTGTGTATTGAATGAGACTGTCAACTTATTTAGGATGTTTTGAATGATGTACACAACCATTTTTATGATGTTTTGAACAACGGCAGTAGAATACCGAAGGAACAAAGCACATGATTACACAAATCAAAGTCCAGAGACAAGGCAAAAGCAAGAACACCAAAAGACGTAAGACCAAAGACACCACATGCCCACAAAACACACGAACATTACATATACAACACAAAAAACTAAAGCACTAACTGTGAACTCTCAATAAACAAGAGTGACATCAGGTGCCCGGAAGGGTAAGCATGTCCTGCTCTGTACACAGCACCCATCACACGGTCAGTGAGGCATATGTTTTGAAAGATCTGTTAGGTTACTGATTGGTTATTGTCATTTTCTAACCCTGAGACAAAACCAATTAAGAACCATGGTACATGTAACTTCTCTAACCCCCAAACAGTACCAAGGTGAAATTTGAAAAGCTTTTGTAATCACTTCAGTAGTCAAACATGGACAGGGACAAATCGGTACCACAAACATCACTGACGAAGACAAAACTAAAATTTAACAAGACAACACAAAAAACTAAAGCACTGACAGTGTGAAACTCCCATGAAAACCGAGAGCGACATCAGGTGGTCCGGAAGGGTAAGCATGTAAGAATGATACACTCAACTGATTTGCCATGTTTTGAATGATACACATAGCTGATTTGCTGTATTTTGAATAATGCACTCAATTCATTGTCTGTGTTCTGAATGATACACTTGGCTAAATTGCTGTTTTTTAAATGATTTATATTTATGTCCATATAGGTCAGTACAGCAGTGACTTACGACATTTAGATGTGACCAGATGTAAAATATCAGACCGAGGATTATCTTTCCTGTGTTCACGTGGCAGCAATTTACCATGTTCAAAGTTACTAACACTGAGGATACGAGATTGTGATATATTTAAACCAAGTATCTCTGTTACATGTGTTCTAACCTTCCTGTTACAAAGGCCAAAAACCTTCGACTTAGACTATAATAAGTTACACTTAATTTTAGCTGAAATACACAAAATTAATAACTCGCCAAACATTGTCAACCCAAATCTACAGTATACAAGAATTCAGTGCTTAGATTTCGGAACAGAAGATGTTGTTACCATGGATATTGAATTAGTTTGCAAATATTGTCCAAACATTACGTCAGCTAGTCTGAATCCTGCCTTCTCTAATGAACAAATTAACTTGTTGAATACCTTATCCCATTTACGACATGTTGAGATTGTATCAGACTCTCACGGCGATTTTGATGTAACATTTGAACAGGGAATTAAACCATTGTTATCTTGTGTAGGACAACATTTACAGGTTTTATTGCTTTTTGAATTAACAGATGTTTGTTTGTTTACAATTGGTAAATTTTGTCCCCACTTAAAAAGTTTAAATTTAATGGTATCTACTTTTAGCAACAACAGAAGGAACTTTGTAGGTAACGAGATATACTTTACAGAACTGGAGTTTTTTAAATGTGTTTTAACAGGAGACAATGACATGTTATCTGAAGACACATTGTCAGTGGTGTTGAACAATGCCCAAGATTTACAAGTTTTATCATTGAACAATGTCCAGTTTTTGACTACAGAAGAACTAGGACGTTATTTGAACCACAATATCAAACCAAATCTAGAACAAATAGAATTAATTAGATGTGATCAAATTATGGGATCAATTTTCCATCACTTGTTGACTGTAGTACACTGTCTAACAGTGTTAACACTAAACGTATGTAAGAATGTAACAAGGGCAGATTACTCTAAAATGACAAAGTATTCAGAAAAATATCTACCGCAACTACAGATTGAATGGACTTAATTTTTACTCTAGGAAAAGTGGCTGCAAAATATTTCATATAATGATTCACTTGACTTTGAATGTCTTTCAAACTTGTATAGTTTTTATTCCAAAGAAAAGATAGGACAAATATTACATTTGTATTCTGCAAATTAACAATACATTTATTTTAGTAAATTTGAAAATTTTTCAAAATGCTATTTTATTTGATGTGCAAAAATGGAAAAATTTACAATTTCTAAAAATGAGAGAATTTTGGTTCTTTTATACCCCTCCTCCCAAAGAAAAAAAAAATGAAAAAAAAACTAAAAAAGAAAAAAGTTAACGAAGAAAAAAAATTAAAAATGTCCAAAAAAAACAAAAAATGAAATAGTCGTATGAATATATAGACATGTATATTTTTTCCTTGTTGTAGTTTTTACCAGCGAAATATTTCATTTATAAACAGGTGAAATTATACAGAAAAACAGAAATAAGATTGATTGATTGATATTTTATGCCAACTTCAGCAATATTTCAGCTTTTATCATGGCAGAAATAATGATTGGAGGTTATCTCCAAAACAAAATAAAAAGAACATAGGATTGAGTCCCTACACATAGTTATTGAAGGATCTTCGCGGACCATTAATGCTACAATATAAAGTTAAAAGATGTATGATTCTGTGCACATTTAAGTTACAACAGATTTAACTAACCACATACCAACCAAACTTTGCAGACTTGACTAGCAACTTTGAATATACCTCAGTCAACTGTAATTATCCATTCATATCCAATCAGTTATCACACCAAATTATACAACAGTCTATTTCAAAACTATATATAAGTAAATGTAACTTGAAATTTAAGATTCTTTGCTTCAAATTTGGTCTAGAAACTGTAAGTCTTATGTTTATATTTTAAATTTCAGCGTAGTAAAAAGTAGATACTTTTTCAAGTAGACTAGGTATTCATACCTGTCAACCTTTGAAAGCAACAAGTAGGGAGATCTCTCTACCAAAATTGTCTCAAGTAGGGAGATCTCCCTACCAAAATTTATCTCAAGTAGGGAGATTTTCCATAAGAGGCTTTCGCGATATATATTAAGGCCTATTTTAACCGAATTTACACTAAATGAAAAGTGTATTGCATCAGTCTGGAATGGACTGTAATCCCATTTAATATTAACAAAACTTTTTATCAAACTTTTCAACTAAAAATGCAATGTTACTTGACTCAGTCTGCTTTAAACAGCATTGAAAAGTGAACAAGATCAAACACGAATCTCATTTCTGATGATTACTTATATTATTTTAAACTGTTTGGGACACATAAAAAGTATACATGTACTTTGTTTTGTAATGCTTGTAAATTCATTTTATTTTATATGTGACATGCATGATTTTTGTATTTTTCATTTTATACAGAAGATTTTTAAGTTTGGCTGTGAAAAGAACAAGTGATATATAGGTATATTTTGTTAACAGTATATGTCATGTACATTATTGTGTGCTAATATTTTTACATAGAAAATATTTGAAATAATATATTTATTTATAACCAGCTTCGTATTCATTAATTGGTACGGTAATTCCTTAAGTGCATTGGTCTGGGATATGTTCCTCACCTTGTCAAGAGTATATTCATTAATTGGTAATTTTATCATGTTCACCTTAAGTGTGTCGGTCTGGGATATGTTCCTCACCTTGTAAAGAGTATATTCATTAATTGGTAATTTTATCATGTTCACCTTAAGTGCATTGGTCTGGGATATGTTCCTCATCTTGTCAAGAATCCTAAATACTGAAATTATTGAAATTAAGGTTCTACAAATCGTAGTTTTAATAACATGTCTCTTCAGTGCAGATAAAAACAAAACAAATTGTAGACCAAAACCAAAAGATGTATAAAAGCTGATTGAAAACAAATAATCGAAAAGGTCTTAAACAAAAAAAACAAAACAAAATCAGCTAAGGAGAAAGCTTTACATATGGGGCCTAAACAAAATTTTTAAAATTTAAATGATGCCAGCTTCAAGATTGAATTTAATTTTCTTGTCAGCAGTACTCGGCACCTAAATGCTGAACTATAGATGAGTTTCCAATTGGTGAATTTTCCTGGAAAATGTTGATGTCATAATATAGATTTTTGAATGTCACAATTTTATGAGACGCAATTTACTCTGATTGACCCAGGTCAATTGGAGCAATTCACTCAAACATAAATTGAAATTTGGTCAACTGAGATGGTGAATACCCTTAGGATTTGGAGTTGATCAGCTGACGTGTCAACCCAGTGATAAAAATACTGAAGTTATTTTAAATTTAGTTGCCTCAGATTGCTGTTTCAACAGCTTTTATCCTCCCTTCAGTGTTAGATCATATCAAAACAATTGGAAAACCAAAAACAAAATGTTATATAAAAACTGAAAATCAAATTAGGACAAGACTTGCATGAGTTAGACTCAAATACTGCTAAACAGACAGCATCGAGGAGTGATAGCAAAGAAAATGTAGCTGTTGATTAGAGCAAAAAGTGTTACTGTAGGGAGACACTTGGGCAGTTGCTCGGCAATTGATCACATAAAACAGCCAGTTCAACATGTTGGTCTATAACAAAGCGGGACATATTTGTTTCCTGTGGCAAAGTACCAGTGGGACCTAGTAATGGTCTGAATCCTTGCATCCCTCTGTATGTCACACTTTCTAGTGGATGCAACTCCTGAGAAACTACCGTACTACTCAAGTCGTTCAAATTTTACTGAATCATAAAACATCATATCACACCACCTTTTTGATGTGTAACATTTTGTGGCAATTATGGGACTTTTGATGTATCATGCTCTACAGAAATTAATTTTGCCACCACTTGGCATCCGTCCATCCGACTGTCAGTCCTCTGTTAGCTTTTCACATTTTCATCTTCTCCTCTGAAACCTCTGTAGTAAATTCAACCAAACTTTACAGGAATGATGTATGGAAGGTCCTTTACAAAGATTGCTACCGGTAATTTTGTTCAAATCTGATAAAAACATGGTCGCCAGCGCTTAACTTAGGTTTAATATTGGACCCTATGGGAAAAATCACATTTTCATCTTTCCCTCTGAAACCACTGAAGCAAATATAACCAAACTTTACAGGAATGATGTACTTAAGGTGCTTTACAAAGATTGCTCATTATATTTGATCTGATAAAAAACATGGCTGCCAGCACAGAACATAGTTAAACATTGGACCCTATGGGAAAATCACATTTTCATCTTCTCCTCTGATACAGTTGAAGCAAATACAACCAAACTATACAAGAATGATGTACTTAAGGTCCTTTACAAAATTGCTCATTTAGTTCTGATTCGACTACATAAATGGCCACCAGGGTGGAACTTAGGTTTAACATTGGACCCTATGGGAAAAATCACATTTTCTTCTTCTCTGAAACCATTTTAGTAAATTCAACCAAAGTTTACTGGAATGTTGTATGGAAGGTCCTTTACAAAGATTGCTCATTTTGATCTGATACGATAAAAAAAACATGGTCACCAGCAGTACATAGTTTTAACATTGGACCCTATGGGAAAATCACATTTTCATCTTCTCCTCTGGAATAATGGAAGCAATTTCAACCAATGATGTATGGAAAGTCCTTAACTAAAATTGCTCATTTTGTTCAGATACAATAAATAAAACATGGCAGCCAGCCCATAACATAGTTTTACATACTACCCTATGAGGAATCGGGGTTCATTTTCATCATCTACTGTGAAACCATTGAAGCAAATTTTATTTAACAGTAACTGAATTGGAGTAATGTATGGAAAAATCTTAGCAAAGAATACTTATTTCAATTGGATCTGACAAAAACATGGATGCCAGTATAGAGCAAAGCTTCACATTAGACCCTACGGTAAAAGCATTTTTGGTCATCAGCATAGGCATGGCTTAGAAGCATCTTTGTCAAGTGAGTGAAACAGGCTCAATATCTGAGCCTCTAGTTGTTCAAATTTTACAGGATTATGGTCACCATATGTACTAGGTCAATTTGAACTTCATATTTGTCAAATTTTTATGCCCCGTGAATCGAAGATTTTGGGGCAAATAGTTTTTGTCTCGCCTGCTAGAAAAAGCCGCGGAAGCGAGACTTAGGGATAGCATTTCTGGCAGCGGCGGCAACAATTACAAACTATTGTGAATAAACAAGCTTATATTAGTTGAAGGTCCTTAGTATTTGATGTGCAGTTGCATTAGCGTGGGTACAACTCAAATCCCTACTTAGTTTATGGCCCTGGCCCCTTAGTCCTGCATGAATGATCACTAGCGGTTTGTACAGCCTGTACCAGTAGTCCTAGGCACTTGATATGTGACATGCAGTTGGATCGTGGGGAGTACATACTGATTCCATGCCCATATGGTGGCCCTGGCCCCTTAATCATGCATGAATGATCAAGATTTTAGCAAGCAGTTTGTACAGCCTACACCAGTAGTCTTAGGCACTTGATATTTGACATGCAGTTGCATCTTATGGAGAACATACTTATTCCACGCCCAGATTGTGGCCCTGGCCCCTTAGTCACACATGAACAATCACTTTAACTTTTTAGCAAGAAGTTAGTACTGACTGTACCAATAGTCCTAGCCACTTGATATTTGACATGTAGTTGCGTCTTGGGGAGTACATTACCAATTCCATGCCCAGATTGTGGCCCTGGCCTCTTAGTCATGCATGAGTGATCACACCATTTTTTTTCCAAGGAAATTGTAAACACAGTGAAAGAATTATATTTTATTTTTATTGCTGCTGCAGTAGATCAATGTGCAAATTAAGGCGATGCAAGGGGCAGGCGAGACTTATCCTGTGTCTACAGTTTATTGGTCTGTCTGTCTGTCTGTTTGTCCACAAAAACGTTAATATTTGGTATATCTCTTGAATGGTAAGTGATACAGATAGGACTTTCATATTTTGCATGTGTATTCCTGATGGCAAGACCTTTCAAACGATACAATAATTTTTTACCTAGTGACCTTGACCTTGGGATGTGATGGACTTTTGGAAAAAAAATATAAACTTTAACATTGGATAGATCTTTTGAATGGTAAGTGATACGACTTTCATATTTTTCATGTGCATTCATTGACCTTTTAATTGGTACCAAAATTTTGGACCTTGTGACCTTGACCTTGGCATGTGAACAACTGCATAAAAAATTTAACATCGAGTATATCTTTTGAATGGCAAGTGATGGAGCTTGTGTATTCCTTGTGGAGAGACCTTAAAATTGGTACCAGAATATTTGACTGTGTGACCTTGACCTTGGCATGTGACTGTCCGGTAAAATTTCACCAGAAAAATGAGACTCATTTATGATATAATGTTTCTTGATACCTACAGAATTTGTTTTGTGAAAAGATGTTTTTAATTATTCAGCATATTTTCTTCATATATTCAATTTCAATTATTATTCATTCATTTTTATTCAATTATTACATTTCTTCTCTTCTTTATATTCCTCCACTTTTAGGGAACCAGTATTGATGAAGTATATGAAAATATTCCTGATGTAATCAAAGAACTGATAACACTGATAGACAGAACACAATTAGTTACCTATAAATGATCCAAAAAGGGGGGGATTGTTTTCTTAGTAATGCTTGGATAATAATTGGAGGGTGTCAGTTGGGTGACTTTTGTGTTTACATCCAATTGCAATCATCATTTGATGTGATTTAACTTTTCAGTTGATACCAGAATTTATTTCTACAAATTCTTTTGTCAGAAAGACATTAATTGTTGTCCAAAGTTGCTTAATAAATGTTTCTTCTTAACTTCTACTCGGGGCTTAAGTGTTTCACAAAACTCATCTTCTTGTAAAGTTATGGGAGTTATGGGCCTTTCAACATTTTTCCATTGTTATGTTATCAGAAATTCTGTGGATGCTTCTCCTTAGTAAACCGCTTATCAGATTCCATTTTGAGTATAGTTACTGGCTGGTCTCAAATATTTTAAAGTAAAGTCCAACAAAAATCTGGATCTGTAACTCATCATGTGCAGAAGTTAACATGAAGATTTTATCCTTGTATAAAATGTGACAGAATTGCAATTATTGCATCTCGTATTACAGGAGATAACTAAATCGATGGAGATTACAAAGTATTGCATTTATAAAAATCACTATTATAGAAACTCAAGGATGTCAAGAAGATATAAACCCACTAATTTGTGAATAAGTAAATGGAGAAAAAAAACGGAAGGCCTATACCAATAGACTTTATGCAAGTTCTGCTATTTAGATTTGAAGTTTTGTTCAAGGTCATATGGAATAGACACATTTATGACACAAGGTGGACAAACAGAAATAAGAATATCATCAAATGATAAACAAGAGGCTCTCAAGAGTCTGAAATGATATGAAAGGCATTCTAATAGGGTCCAATAATAACACCTTGGCTTGGATTGCATGCAGACCTACCAGACCCAAATTTTGAAGGGGGCAATCCAAAGACTGTTGTGATCAACCTTGGTTCCAACTTGATGCATAGTTTGATTGTTAAACTAAGTTCCCTGCTTGCTTCCATCTTGAATGAGGTACTGACCTGCTGGGTAGCCTTTTTGGAGAGACCATCTACTGTGGAAGTACTTTTATTCTTTGACATCAAATTTCATAGTTTTCATAAAAAAATCGCTATTTCTTGGGTGCCTAAATTCGTGTTTTTGAATTCTATATATTTAAAGCTTGAGGGAAAAATGCATTTCGTTGAGAATTTAATTTCAGGTTTTTAGCTTACCATGAAATCCATGAAAATTTTATCCCATGATCAATAGTACTTTCACACTAATAAACTTTGTGACCAAGTATAGTTCTAATTGAACTAGTAGTTTCTCAGAGGTCTCAGGAAGATATTTGAATGTGCTTTCCATAGGGTCCAATGTTTAACTATGTTCCCACCTGGTGGCCATCTTGGATGGGGTAAGGACCTGCCAGATACCATTCTTCAAAGCAACCATCTTAATACCATTGTGACCAAGTTTGGTTTACATGGACCAGTACTTTTTGAGAAAAAGATCTTTGAATGCATAGTCCATATGGTCCCATGTTGAACTATCTTACCCACTTGCAGCCATCTTGGATGAAATACAGATCAGTCAGATACCTTGTTTTTGAAGGGACAATCTTAAGGACCATTGTGACTTAGCTTGCTTGTACTGAGAAACCTTGGTCGGTTATCTCCCTGTATCAAGTTAGTTTTGTATGGTTCAAAGCGGAGATAATTCTCATTAGCATATCAATACCTTCTTTTGATATTTATATCAAAATTGTCTCCACTTTAACTATATATAACTAATTTGGTACAGGGAGCTAACTGACCGAGGTTTCTCATGTGACTAGAAGTTTCTGAGAAGGTCATTTTATGTTGTTTTGCATAGGGTTCAAATAATGAGCTGTTTCCTATTAGCAGCCATCTTGGATAAGGTAGGGACATGCAGTATACCTTTTTTGGAAGCAACTGTCTAAGGACCTTTGTTTAATTGGACTAGTAGTTCCACAGAAAAAAATCTTTGAATGTGTTCCCATAAGGTCAAATGTTAAACTATGCTCCCCTAGGGTAGAGAAAAAAATCTTTGAATGCGTTTTCCATAAGGTTAAATATCAAACTATGTTCCCCTTTGGTGGCCATCTTGGATGAGGTATGGAACTGTTAGATACCTTTTTGGAAGTGACCATCTAAGGACCATAGTGACCGGGTTGTGCTTTCCATAATGGGTCCAATATTAAACTATATTCCCTGCTCGTAGCCATCTTGGATGGAATGTGGACCTTCAGGACATAATTTTTAAAGGTAACCACCAAAAAATATTGTGACTAAGTTTGGTTCCAATTGGCACAGTGGTTTCAGATGAGATCTTTGAATGAAAAGACAGATGGACAGAATGACAGAAACACAATGAAATTTAAGTGATGGCAAGAGCTCCCCCTGGTGTAGCCTGGTGACGACAGCCAGTCATACCCCCCTAATTGAACCTTAAATCAATATAGCAAGTGTAAATATAAGTGTGTGTGGACACAATATAGTTGTGGACAAATTGATATACCTCCCCCTTTTTTCAGAAAATATTCAAAGACAGCAACCATATTACTGTATGCACATTTTCAGAATGTGTACTTCAACTGTGTGACATTTCATTAAAATCCAAGTAGCCTTTTAAGTGGAAATACACTGACAAGGTTCCTACCCCCTTTTTTCCAGAAAATATTCAAAGACGAATTATCTCCCCTTCAAAATTTCAGGCAGCAACCATATAACTTCAGGCACATCTTCAGATGATGTTATACAACTGTATAACATTTCATCAAAATCCAAGCGGCCTTTTAAGAGGACATGCACTGGCTAGTTTTGTTTCCCCCTTTTTCTAGAAATATTCAAAGAGAAATAATCTCCAATTCAAAATTTCGGGCAGCAACCATATAACTTTATGCACATCTTCAGAGGGTGCACTAAAACTGTGTAACTTTCCATCAAAATCCAGGCAGCTGTTTAGGAGAACACGTGCTGACAAGGTACATGGACAGACAGAGTGATTCCTATATACCCCTTAACTTTGTTTTCGGGGGGTATAAGTATTCCTATATCATGATACATAGCAATAATGATTTTATTGTTGTTTTTCTTCCAGAAGTCAACTTTTCAACAAACAAACAAAAATTAATAGCATTTCCTCTAAGTCAAACTGAAATTGAAAATTAGTATATAATCATAAATTCGGTGTGTTCCTCATTGAATTTCTCACATATTACGACAAAAATGATCAAAGCCTTAAATAGACCTTCATCCATGAAAATAAACCCATTCCATGCCATACAATGCATTGGATGTGGTTTGTTTCCATTGATTTATTCACTTTTTTTACCTTTTTGGGGCCATTTAGGGCTTGTTATATGGTGTGAGGTTCCTCACTGTTTTGCAGACCGTACGGTGAACCCTAGATGCTTTGTTTTGGGTCGTTTTAACCTGGATATGGGATGTTGTCTCCTTGACATTTACCCCATTGCCTTTCTTTTTCATACCATGCAGTTAGTTTTTTAATAGCCCTTAAAATATAAGAAAAATCAATTCAACCAGATCTTTGCATAAAAAACTTAGAAATCAATGAGTAAAAGTAACCAAAGACAATCTTTAATCCAAATCTTGACTTGAATAAAATACAAAAAAAATAAATTTAATATATTTATTCATGTAAAATGGCATCTTTTCACATAACAAATAAATATTGGACAAACAATATGAGGAATGTATTGAAACATTGTACCCAATCTATTACTGGCACATAAAGACTATTTCTAAATTCTCTTGTTACATGTATAAGTATGTAATAAAATTGTGACAAATTCTGATAATTTTTTAATGTTAAAGGCACACACAATGCATATAAATTGTCCAATAAAAGGGATCGTAAAGAACCTTGTACAAACTGTATACTATTAAAAACAAAACATACACACTGCAGATTCCAGCACATCTTGGTTACAAATCATGCAAGATTTCTTTCTATTTATGTAAAATGGCAAGATATCCTTATTTCTACATTAAGAAACACTGGGATTAATGGATCTATTGTCTGGAGTACTTGCAGTAAGGACCAATTCTACCATAAAAATGATACAGAGTAACTCAGCAAAACATTTTTGGTTAAAGTGTCTGAAGTTCATAGTGTATTATTGAGAAATGGATGAAAACTAAATGCAAAACTTAACATATGATATAGATAACACTAATACTAAGTGCAGCTGTCCTTCATTCAGCTGCTGTGCATTATTTATATTTTTCAATTTGTTGCTGATATTTGCATGGAATTAAACTAAAACACAACTGCAACTACACGCAGACTACAATTATGTTATCATTTCAATATAGAGTAACAAAACTATAAATTTATAGAGTGCATATTCACAGTGATAACATTCTGTAAATGTACTGAAAAGTTATCTAACCTAGGTTATATATAATTGTTTGGACATGACATATCATATTTTTCATAGGAAGATTCCATTGACCACAGACACAAGTCAAAATTACACTGTGGATGTTTGGTAAAATATTTCTATTTTTACAAATCTGAATGTGATCATTTAGTGCTAGAAAATATAAACAAAAAAACAAAAATTGTCACATTTAATGAACTTTGCAAATGTAAATTTCACTTTAGATAAAAATAGTAATGGTGCATTACATGATACCCCGCCACGTTTCTCAAAATTTCAAAGTTAAAATAGGCTAAACCCCAGATACCTGTATTCTTCTGAACCCCAAATTATACTTGGCCTGTGTATTATGGAAAACATTAGAAGACAGTTTGTTATTTAATTCACAAGTTATCAGTCAGAAACCCTTAAATTCGCACAATTTCAAAGTGTCAAGGGGCATAACTCCAGAACCCCTTGGAACTCTGAACCCAAAATCGAACTTCGCCTGAGTTTTGTAGTAAACAAGTTACATACTAAGTTTGAAGACAATATATAATTTCATTCACAAGTTATCAGTCGGAAAAGCTAAAAGTTGCAAAATTTCAAAGTTTCAAGGGGCATAACTCCAGAACCCCTGGACCTCTGAACCCAAAATTGAACTTGGCCTGAGTTTTGTGGTGAACAAATTACATATCAAGTTTGAAGACAATATATTATTTCATTCGCAAGTTATCAGTCGGAAACCCTAATATTCGCAAAATTTCAAAGTTTCAAGGGGCATAACTCCAGAACCCCTTGGACTTCTGAACCCAGAATCGATCTTGGCCTGAGTTTTGTAGTAAACAAGTTACATACCAAGTTTGAAGACAGTATATTATTTCATTCACAAGTTATCAGTTTGCAAAATTTCGAAGTTCCAAGGGGTATAATTCCAGAACCCCTTGGACCTCTGAACCCGAAATCGAATTTGGTCTGAGTATTGTGGTAAACAAGTTACATACCAAGTTTGAAGACCTTATGTTATTTCGTTCACAAGTTATCAGTCGGAAACCTTTGGGGGACGGACAGACGGATGGACAGACGGACGGACAGATGGACACACGACTGAGGGTATCACATAATACCTCGCCACTACGTGTGGTGGGGTTTAAAAAAAATAAAATTCTGATACTGTAAAGGGGCTATTTCTTATGGGGGTTAAAGTTTGCAAAATGTAGGTCAAAACTTGTTCATGATTCTTTTATTTTGGGTTTTACAGCCATTCAAGGTAACCTTTTAGATTTTAGAATATTTCCGTGGAAAATTATTTTCGCCAATTTTTTCTACTTTTCTTGTATAAGCGAAACATAGGTAATTAATGATTACTGAGTTTGCCTCGTTATGGCACTTTGTCACAGTAACAAAATTTTGACTGGATGTTGACATCACATTTGCATGCTTAAGCAAGGTTACATGATCCTACCCTGTATAGTGACTGGTTCTGAACTTGCCTGAAAACTTGGACATAAATCACTCATGCGTAAAACATAAGTCAAAGTGACCTACTTTTGCCTGGATGCTGATATACCATCAGTGCAAGGTTACATTATCCTACCATGTACAGTGACTGAGATCTAAACTTGTCCAAAAACTTGAATGTAAATCAATTAAGCGGAAAATATAGGTCACTGTTGGATGCTGATCTATCATCAGAGATGGATGCATATGCAAGGTTACATGATCCTACCATGTAAAGTGATTGATATCTGAACTCGTCCGAAAACTTGGATGTAAATCAATCAAGCAGAAAATATAGGTCAAAGTGACCTAATTTTGTCTGGATGCTGATCTATCAAATCAATCAAGCGGAAAATATAGGTCAAAGTGACCTAATTTTGTCTGGATGCTGATCTATCATCAGAGCTGCATGCATATGCAAGCTTACATGATCCTACCATGTATAGTGACTGAGATCTGAACTCG
>MJUU01028668.1:78271-88659 GCA_002080025.1 Modiolus philippinarum
CAGATACAGGGTAGTCCCATCTGAAGGCAGGTCTACATGTTGATACTGTTTGCTGTATTTGGACAAAGACTGTTACTTGACAGATACAGGGTAGTCCCATCTGAAGGCAGGTCTACATGTTGATACTGTTTGCTGTATTTGGACAAAGACTGTTACTTGACAGATACAGGGTAATCCCATCTGAAGGCAGGTCTACATGTTGATACTGTTTGCTGTATTTGGACAAAGACTGTTACTTGACAGATACAGTCTAGTCCCATCTGAAGGCAGGTCTACATGTTGATACTGTTTGCTGTATTTGGGCAAAGACTGTTACTTGACAGAAGCAGGGTAGTCCCATCTGAAGGCAGCTCTACATGTTGATACTGTTTGCTGTATTTGGACAAAGACTGTTACTTGACAGAAACAGGGTAGTCCCATCTGAAGGCAGGTCTACATGTTGATACTGTTTGCTGTATTTGGGCAAAGACTGTTACTTGACAGATACAGGGTAGTCCCATCTGAAGGTCTACATGTTAAATACCTTGTCCGTTGACACATTTTTGGCACTTGACAGATACAGGGTAGTCCCATCTGAAGGCAGGTCTACATGTTAAATACCTTGTCCGTTAACACATTTCTGTTACTTGACAGATACAGGGTAGTCCCATCTGAAGGCAGGTCTACATGTTAAATACCTTGTCCGTTGACACATTTCTGCTACTTGACAGATACAGGGTAGTCCCATCTGAAGGTCTACATGTTAAATACCTTGTCCTTTGACACATTTCTGTTACTTGACAGATACAGGGTAGTCCCATCTGAAGGCAGGTCTACATGTTAAATACCTTGTCCTTTGACACATTTCTGGCACTTTATTTCAATGACAAATACTAGAGTTTCAAGGCTTAATATCTGGAAATGTTCATGGGCCAAGGTGGTTATATAAAATTTAACAGTTTTAAGGTGGTACAGGAGTCTAAAAACTGTCAGATAGAATTTTCTGAAATTTTCATGATTACAGCATACAAAAAAAACAAAATAAAAATTGCTTGTCATTGGTCATATAAAACCTGCACAGCTATTTTGGTTAAAATGATAGGGAAAATTATCAATTAACTAACCAGATTTTAGATTGTTGACCAACTACATAAGAATTATACACATACCAACTATAATTGTTTATATTACATATGGTATAAGTTTCTATTAATCTCATTGGCTAATACGCTCACATGATTTTAAGAATATTCAGTACATTTCAGCGTTGTTTCTAATTTTAGGTATATTGACGCTATGTTTCTATTTTTAAATATATTGACGCTATGTTACTATTTTTAGTTTTATTCACGCTACATGTCTGGTTGGATTTTCAGACCATAGTTTTTCACTAAGAAAGGTCTTACATAAATTATATTCTAAAAAATATTGGAAAATGCATTACACATTAACAGGAGTTTCCATCGGGAAAATAAAAGGGGATATTAAAATGTTTTTGCAGAGCAACCACTGAAATCAATGAAAAATATATTTAACAGTTGTCACATGTTTTTTTCATTGCAAACTACAATAAAAATGCTTACTTTTTTGTTTTTTTTTTATTTGCACATATAAGAGAAATGTCGGCATTTATTCATCTTATGAGCACACCATTCTAGATGATGGCAGACACACACCCACCTCCAAATAAAAGTTCTATTTCTAATCAAATTCTGATGTACTGACAAAATTGTCTTGCATAAAAATGTAATGAGATACCATAAAAGTATATATGTAATATAAAAATGATGAACTTTTTACTCTGTCAATATGTTAAATATGGACCTGTTAGGAATATATTGACCGAGGACGAAGTCCGAGGTCAATATAAACCTAACAGGTCCATATGTAACATATTGACTTTGTAAAAAGTCCATAATTGATAAATATCAAAGTCCCATAACCAGCATGTGATTATATTGAACTATAATCACTACTGCATATAACTGTAAACCAAGTGTTGTAAAGAGAATATGTATTTTAAGCTATTTTTGCAAAACAAACATATGGAAATATTATTAATACAAGCTTTATATCTTTTCATATTTTTGATTGCATTGAAAAAAGAAATAATTAAAAGGAATTATCAATTGACCAAAACACAAGATTCATGGAAATATGTTGGTTTACAGTATACCAATACCATAGCAACCATTCCAAATACATGTATATAGATATATATAGGCAAAGTCAGGATAATAATAATAAATTTACGATTTTATACCAAAAATTTTTTACTACCATTTAAGAAATCAATCAATGATACAGTCTCAACGCTATTAAATACTGCTACTGTATGTCTATTTCAAAAGTGGATTCAGTTCTATCAAAAAATTGTTTCAGTACTTCGTCTATATACAAATGTACTAAGAAGTATTTGCCATATCATTATCTATAACTTTGGATGACAGTATTTTGATTTTTGAAATTGGCTGCTTAGGTAGTGAATGGACCATCATAAATGCAAGATGATACATTTTAATCGAAGCTCTATAAGAGCTGAAGGTGTTGGTATGTGTTGAAGTTATGTCCAATTTCAAACTTAAGCATACCACTGCAGTCAAAATATGATATCATATTAGCAAGATTTGTCACGATTCTGACAACTTCCTAAATTATGAGCGTTGTTTAAGGGATATGAATTATTAACCTTTTTTATTCTAGGGATATTAAATCGAAATGTGGATTATTGATACACTTAAATATTTTTATAAAGTTAACCATTTTTGTTATCGAAATATTTTATGCAGAGGATCGAGGATATCCCAATGTTTCAGACAGAAACAGCCACTCTTTAAGTACGCCTTTTTTTAAAATTCATATTCTTTATTGAAATCTGTACATTTGTTAGTCTAAAAACATTGAATACTGGTACCTTATCCTGGCCTCGTTTAAGTTAGTACATGTAATATATTAACTGTACGTCTTTTTAATGCATGCAATTTTCCCCTCGTGAACATGAACGATTATGCAAAACGAATTTTGTACATGGATTGAGAAAGTTAACAATAATCTTAAAGCTCAGACAAGTAAAATAATCCGATCAGAGAAAATGAAACTACCTGCATGCAACATACATGCGCATCAAGTGCATATTTGGCATTTCTACGGAAGCAATCAAATAATCGAGAATCCTTAACACAGTCCAAGATCTCCCATATCTTATCACGGTGGAGTCGCATCAGAGACATATAGTTACATCTAGATACTAATATATGTGCCGTTTGTCTCTAATCCAAACATATCAAAAGGTAAACAAAGGAACATTCTGCACCCTCTATCGACTGATGTAGATTGACTGAATATTACACGTGGGATATTATATTTGGGTTCATACAGAAATGGCTCTGTGAAGATCAAGCAGTTAAAGTATCATAACATAATGAAAATTAAAAAAATGTGCCACAAATTTCATAACGAAACCATATTGACATCTTTAAATATTATCCTGATATTTTTATCATTTTTTATATTCCTAGAATCCTACGCGTGAAACAAATATTTTGGCTTTCATTCTACAATTGTAGAAATATACTCGATAATCGTTTCATTTTTTTAATACAGTCAAATTAATAAGTTTAATAATAGCGAAGTAGTAATTTAAAATGGGTTTGGATGTATCATAAACATCTCGAACTATATTCAAGCCTATTTGACACTAGCTTTTCAGTTTCAATCCGTCTACACTTAAAAGCCTTTTAACACCCAGCAGCCCTTTTCACAAAAAATCTTACGATAAATTTTAATCGTAAGTCATATGAAATGTAAAAGACTTACGACTAATTTTTATCTTAAGATTTTTTGTGAAAAGGGCTGTTGATTCCCTCTTTCAACTATGTTGAAACATTTTTACCATTTCATGAAAATAGTATGTAAGTTTCTACCATATTATTCAGTAATTTACTGTATTATTTACAATTTATAAGTAGACTTTTTAACCTGTTTAAAGTTTCCCGCCATGCATGTAATCTATTTTTATCCAGTTCAAACGGTACCGATAGCTAGGGTGTTCAGTACGAACACCAATAACAGTATGTTTCTTATTTTCTGACTTGAGCGAGCAACTTCACTTTCAAAATATGTGTACAATAACAAACAGTTACTGAAAATTACAAATCTATTTTTTTCCCAGATTTCCTGGATCATACCCACAGTAACAGGTGTTGAAACTCCTTGACTTGCCTGAGACTCCATATAAAACAATCAATATAATATACATGTAGTATTACAAACCAATTCTGTCATCAAACAAGTTTTTGTTTATTCAAATAAACTTTCAATCTAATATCATGAGGAGTAAAAGGCAAGTCAAAGGGTAGAAGTTTAAACACCATTGCTAAAGGTATCCATTAACTGTAGCAATAAAAATGTATTTCTTGAAAAATTTGATTTCTTTGTCAAGATTGTTAGTCAATCTATGTATAGGTCTAACACACAGTAGCAGCATTTATGTTCATCTTTAAAGATTAGACAATTCTAAAAATTGTAATTAAATAAAAACAAACAACACCATTAAAAATCTAAAATTCAAGAAATTAAAATCTCAGAACAAGGTACCTATCATCATTTAAATAATTAAAATCTTTATCGCTATCTTTGCCTTTCGGACTGTAAGATACATACTCTCCCCTGGGAAACAATCTAACAGCTTGAGGCGTAGTGGGTACTGTGTCAGTCTACAAATAAAATTATACTTAAATTATGCTCTCTATATATTTCAGTAATTATGTACTTGTTCTTGAGAGATTCAAATTTTGGCAGATTATAGACAGGGTATATGGCATGATATAGCCTGACTTCACCTCGGTAAATATAAGTTAACATCCAGGGTATGTCATGCTATATATCTCTTCTGCAACGTAAATAACATATATTATTATATAGTTGTTTTGGTTTTACACTATATTTGCAACTAAATTAATTAAAGAGGAGAATAAATTAACGTATTCACCTGCTGGAGTGATATTCAATCATTGACGTCATAATGCATTGAACTATATTATAAAACAATCATTGTCTTTTGTATCAATGAATACACTTTTTTATTGACCTGGAAACACAGATATTCATCTTGACCAATGGCCATTATTGCATAATTATCATTATTTAGTTATTTGGTCTACAGTATGAAATCAACCAAACACAAAGAGCACTGGAAACAATGTGTATATCTATGTGATCATGTTAATATCACTTAAGCAAATGAAATTTACACATAACTTTCAAAAACGCCTGAAAATTTCTTTTTTTTCACAATATCTTCGGAACTTATTGAGAAAATCGACAATGCAATTTGTTGAATTTGTAGTGTTGAGAAAACCAGTTATCAGTGCATGAACCAAAGACAATTTCAACCATTATAACCTTCAATTATATCAATGTACAGTGGAACATCATCTCCTAAACAAAACATTAAAATCTGCTATGTACTAACCTTGTTTGTTCCTGGGTCACTGTTCATTCTGTTTCGTGCTGAAAAGGTAAAAAAAAAATTTCACTTTATCAAAGGTGAAATTCAGAGCTATATATGTGATGAACTTTGATTTATGGCTATTTGATAAGTTGTTTCTGTTCCCTTCAAAAGCATAGCCCATTTGTAAACTTGTCAGATCTAAATAGGTAAGACACGATAATTTACACGTTTTAATTGGTTTTATTGATCTATATTAGTTCAAAAGAGTAAATTCGATGATTGACAACACACGAAAACAGTTGGTATATTTATATCACACGGAAGTAAATTATTTCAGCTTTTTTGTGGATCAAGTCATTGCCGTATTGATTTTACGCAAATAATCAATAATTACTTAGCGACAGTATGTTACAGATATATAATATACTCTTTATTAAAGTACTTAATTTATCTTGGTACAAGGTTCTTCGGTTAAATAGCTTCTTGTTATACTTTCGTTTATACAAGTTATAAATAGATTGTTTACATTTACTTTGGATAGTAGTGTATAATGTCTGTATAGACCCTTATTGTTCCAATCCGTGTTATCAAATTTACAGTTACATCCTTTAGAAGCTTGATGATATTGAACAAGATGCATTACAAACATTTCATTGATAAAGACTTTTGGTATCGCCCATTCTAAGTTAGACTCGTCCAGTTCCCCATATATAAACCCATGTTTCTTTGCTAACAGGCAGTCGAGAACTAGTCGGGAAAGTAGTCTGCTAATTAGTCTGCTAGTGAGTCTTGAAGTTAGTCTGAACGTTATCAGTCGAAGATAAAACATCAGCCCAACCGCTTACGAGGTTAGTTAAGTGATTAGCATTGAATACGGAGTTAATGTGCTGAGACAAGTACAGTTCAGCAGTATAAGAATACGCAATTTAGGGTTCAGCACAGGGTAAGAGATTCGTGCTGAGAGTGACGAATATGTAGACTACCAGTGCTGAATGCGTATTCAGAGGTAGTTTTGTGCTGAATAGAAGTAGAATGCTGACGGATCACTGCATGCGTTATCAATGACAAGTCTCAAATATTACGAAAGCTGAAGTCATTATAACAAATAATCTAAAAGGTACTCAGAGTCAGCATGTGCTGAAGACACGAATTCGTTCTGGATATAGTTAAGGTGCCCAGAGAGAGTAAGCGTGTGCTGCAAAGTACGAATTCGTATATTTAGCTCTATCAAGTAGATGCAAGATATTTTACATAAAAACTTACGGACTCGTCTACAATAGTATTAAATCTTCACTTTGCTCCGTCGTCACACTTTATAAACAGATCCAAATAAATTCGCATAGGGAATCCAGAGAAACGACTCTGGCACAAACTCACAGAGTCATCTTAAAGTGACTGCAGTACCCTTTGTACGTCACATAATTTTTGGTGGCAGCGGCGGGATTCCCTTACGATAAGTTATGATGAATACTAGAGATTTGGATGAGCAGATTAGCATGATAGAGGAAGAAATTGGTGAGCGGATGCAAGTATTACAAAATACTGTTATGGGTAGCCATTCTCATCCTAACACTACGCGGCCAAGAGTGCGTTTAAGTGATTCTGGAATTGTAACTATGAAGACTCAAGATGAACGCATGACAGAATGAGATGATATTTCCGACAGAAGACGCACTCTGTCTACAGATTTAACAACACAAACAAATGCTGATTCACATGGGGGTGCAAAACCGAAAACATATAAAACAAGTACGCCAGTTGTCAATAAGAGAAGAACAGATGATAATACATCCGATGGAGCAGGTTATTTCGACAAGGATGGGCCAAGTCTGACCAAATCAACTTTAAAGAAAGCAATAGACCCAGAGTTAAGTGGTGATGACAGAAAAGGGTTTCGAAATATCAAACTAGCGAACTATGATGGTACTGCTGATTGGCGTGACTACAAGTCACATTTTGACGCTTGCGCCACTATAAATAGATGGAATGAAGTAGAAAAGGGATTATACTTGGCAGCTGCTCTGCGTGGACAGGCTCAGTGTGTATTGGGAGACCTTCCTAGTCATTCTCAGGGACATTTTCGTAGTTTGGTAACAGCGTTAGAAGAGCGGTTTGCTCCACCAAACCAAATGGACCTTCATCGAGTGCAATTAAAAGAAAGACGACAGAAAGCCAGTGAGTCTCTCCCAGAACTTGGACAAGCCATAAGGCGCCTTGTTAATAAGTCTTACCCCGGAGCTCCTTCTGAAGTAAGGGAAACTCTTGCAATTGAAAACTTTTTGGATGCTTTAATAAATTCCGAAATGCGGATACGAATAAAGCAAGCCCGGCCAAACAATTTAAATCAGGCTATATGTCTTGCAGTGGAACTAGAGGCTTTGTATAAAGCAGAAAAGAAGAACGAATACGGTCGTGCACACGTATGAGGTGCCACCGGTCAGAACGAACTTGATGATGGTGTCGTTAAACATGACGTTATCACAGACATGATAAATAAGGTCAACAAGAAGCTTGACAGGTTGCAGAAAGAACTTGATGATTTTAAATCAGTGGATAAACAGCGACCTCGATTCCAAGGGTCGACCCGAACTGAAAATTATAAAGACCTTTGCAAGAATAAAGAATGTTTTAATTGTGGGGAGAAAGGACATTTCCGCAACGAATATGTCCTAATAAAAAGCCAACTCATACGAAGGAGAACAAAGAGTCACAAGTAGGTCCTTTGCAAGGGATCAGAAATTCGAAAATTGGACGAACCAACCAGGCACATATTGGTTTAAACAGTTCGAACAGAACGGCCGGAATGTATGTTGATTTGACTGTAAATGGGACAAAAGCCAAATTCCTGGCTGACACAGGTGCAACGATTAGTCTCGTTTCAAATAGACTATTTTACTCCTTGGATAGGTCAAATAGACCAACTATTAACCCTTTACGACAGACTATTGTAACTGCAAGTGGTACTGATTTGCCAAGTTTGGGTCAGGTATTCATTGACGTCCAACTGGGGGACAGAAATTGCGAGATAGAAGCTGTAATTGCAGACTTGCCTATGGATGGGATATTAGGCCTGGATTTTATTCAACAACAAGGATGCTTAATAGATTGTAGTCAAAATGAATTAATTTACAAGAGGCAAATAATTCCACTTAAGTACGAAGGTAAAATAGGATGTTTTCGAATTTCCGCGGTAAACGATGTAAGCATACAACCAGGTACTGAAATGATCCTAGAGGGTAAAGTACTAGATTGTGAAAACAGACGATAAAGACGAACTAGCAATAATAGAACCATGTGAGAGCTTCTTAAGGCGGGATTGCGCACTCGTTGCTAAGGCATTGATAAAACCGCAAGAAAAAGTCCCAGTCAGAGTGATGAATGTAACTGATAAAGTAGGTGTCATACGCGCCGGTACGACAGTAGCGGAACTAAGTCCAGTTGAAAAGGTATTCACAAATAACTAGGATAATTCCAATCAGAAGGAGGAAAAGCTTCAAAAAGAACTGTTGTCATTGATTGAAAGGTCAAGCACGCATTTAACGAAGGATGAGGAATATCATCTGCATAAAATAATTCAAGAATATCATAACTTATTTGTCACCTCTGACCATGAGTTGGGGAGAACAAGCATAGTAAAACACAAAATTGACACAGGGAACAATAGACCCGTAAAACAACCACCCCATCGTACGCCTGTCGCAATGCGAAAAGAGATTGATAAGCATGTTGATAAGATGCTGGAAAGGAATGTGATTGAACCGTCTGAAGGACCATGGTCATCGGGAGTTGTTTTGGTAAAGAAGAAAGATGGCAGCACTCGTTTTTGTGTGGATTACCGCAGGCTGAACGACTTGACGATAAAGGATGCATATCCACTTCCGCGCATAGACGATTCGCTTGAACATTTAAGCGGAAAACGGTGGTTCTCTACCTTAGACTTGAGTACCGGATATTGGCAAGTAGAGACAGAAGAAGCGGACAGACCCAAGACGGCATTCGCTACACGACACGGATTATTTCAATTCCGTGTGATGCCATTCGGGTTAGCCAACGCACCAGCTATGTTTGAAAGACTAATGGAGAGAGTGCTTATAGGGTTACAATGGGATATATGTTTGGTGTACCTCGATGACATAATTGTCACTGGTACATCATTCGATAATATGGTAGAAAACTTATGTAAAGTGTTTGACCGTTTGAAAGGTGCAGGCCTTAAACTTAAACCCCAAAAGTGTCATCTGTTTGCCAAAAAGGTTACATACTTGGGACATGTCGTTTCTGAAGAAGGTGTGGCAATGGATCCTAGCAAAGTAGAAAGCATAAGAACATGGCCTTGCCCCTCGAATGTTACCGAATTGCGTTCGTTTCTTGGCCTTTGTAGCTATTACCGAAGATACATACGGAACTTCTCTGCCATAGCCAAGTGCCTCCACAAATTGACAGAAAAGGGTGCAGGATTTATTTGGAGCGAATCATGTCAAGAGGCATTTGAAACATTAAAACAGAAATTGATCAGTGCGCCTGTACTATGTCATCCTGATTTCTCAAGGTCATTCACGTTAGATACGGATGCCAGTAAAGAAGCCATCGGTGCTGTTCTTTCTCAAGAATCCGACGATGGGAAAGAGAGAATAATCGCATACGGAAGTAGGACACTGACGAAGCAAGAAAGGAGGTATTGTGTCACAAGGCAAGAACTGCTTGCAGTGGTACATTTCGTTAAACACTTTAGACATTTTCTTTATGGCAGACCCTTCATCGTAAGGACTGATCTAAGTTCCTTACGATGGCTTATGAATTTCAAAAACGCAGAGGGCCAGCTAGCACGGTGGCTGGAGGTACTGAGCACATACGATATGACCATAAAACATCAACCTGGTGAGAAACATAAGAACGCCGATGCGATGAGTCGGATTCCGTGTAAACAGTGTGGATATAAAGATGACTGGATGGACAA
>MJUU01028669.1:0-23827 GCA_002080025.1 Modiolus philippinarum
CCCTGTTTGCATGTTCATACCTGTCTACCCCTCCTTTTTTTTGGGGGGCGTACGCGGGTAAACCCACCTATGAATCTGCGCCTGATAACTATCCAACTTGTTTACATGTTTATACCCTTCACCTTAATTGTTACATATTCGTTTTCTACCCTTACACTATTTAGAGTAATTTTTCAGTGGTATATAAATGACAGTTAACATCTTCTTTGTTTACTTGAAATGCAGAGGATTTGTAAATTCAATTTACTTCCGCGTTCTATAAATAATAACGCAATAATAATAACGCTATATCCATGAAAAAAAATATGAATAAGGAATAAGTAACGAATAAGGAATAACGAATAAGTAACGAATAAGGAATAAGGAATAAGTAACGAATAAGGAATAAGGAATAAGTAACCAACTTGACGCCCCTTTTAATATCTGTAAATTGAATAAAAAATTAACACTTTTGTAAGAAACAAAAAGGAAAACAGCCCTTCTATGTAATATTCATAAACTTTCATCAGAAAGACAGATTTGATTCATGATGTTCTTTCCAAACAAAATGGCTTATATGGTGACTTCAAGATGACGAACAACAATAAAAGCGTTGTTCCATTTCTTGGTTTTATCATGTTTTGGTAGAGACTTTGTCTCCTGTGAATTTACTCCATATGTAGAAAAAAGAATGGAAATGGGGAATGTGTCAAAGAGACAACGACCCAAAGGGGAGTAATAACAACTCAAAGCCAACATAAGATCTTCAATGAACGGTGAGAAAACCCCACACCCAACGGCAGGTCGGAGTCGGCCCCTGAACAAAGAGCAATCAAGTCCAGCGAAATAAACATCATCCTAGACTCCTATAGACATAAAGTAAACTAACTAGAAAAAGGACAAGACACGCAAAGGCTTAATAAATTCCTGACTTAGGACAGGCGCAAACCTGCTGCGGCGGGGTTAAACTAGTTTTATTGGATCCAAACCTTCCCCCTACAGCCAGTGTGATAAATCAAAAAACAATCGTAACAACAGTAAAATTCAGTTGGCAACAGGACTGAGTCAATTGTGAAAAATGAAACTGAAAGAACTAAATATACGGACAAAAACATGAAATCACAAGAGACTACTAACAGTTAACTGACATGCCAGCTTCAGACCCATCACCAACTGACAAAGTAAGTTATGTACCCTCAGTATACAGCTTCCACCAAGATCTTTCCTGTGAGGAGTTTAGAATAATGATTTCATGTATATACCGGAATACATAACCCGTGTCCATGCAATACAGATTTTAGAAATTTAGAATCCCCTATCAAAAAATCAATGTTAATACCAAAGAAGGCCATATGTAATGACTTGACGACAATACAGTAATCATAACCCTTATGAATTAGACGATTTAAAGATTTTATAAGTTTGTTAGGCGAGTTTAAGTATTTTTTACTCTTGTGTAAAACATTACCATAAAATAAGGGATGTGAAATACCAGCATTGATTAGATGTTTACAGGTTGCATTGTATTTATGAACTAAGTCTTTATATCGATGATAAAATTTAGTAAAGGTTTTAACTAGTTTGTGATAACGAAAACCCTGATGTAATAGTTTTTCAGCTATGAAAAGATTCCGTTCATTAAAATCGCAAACGTTATTACATACTTGAGCAAATCGTGTGTTTTCATTGTTTATATATGACTATGCTATTACACGAAGTTTTAAAAATGCAAAGATGTTCTACGAACATACGAGTTGTCTGCACTACATAAACTAAAAAATTCATGTGTTTGTAATACAAAAACAAAGCCCAATAACAGCATGAAAGGGGGAAATATTAATAAAGCAGAACAAAATACATGGCATAAATCTACAATGAATACTTGAGCATTTATACAAGTTTATTTAAAAGTCGTTTAAGGGATGCAGATAATAACTTAAACAGTCCAATGATAAAATGCAGATCTGGGAAAAATGAAAAATAAGGAAATTCCAAATGCATGGTGCACATCTGATATATACACTGTTGTATTCGTGCAAGTTTGGTTGAAACCTACCCAGCGGTTTAAGAGATGTGGATAATTGAGGCATACCCTTAAGACTCCAATAAGCTAAAACAACAAAGTAAAATGATAAGTTGAAAAAAAAACATTTTGCACATCTACACTATATACTGAAGCATTCCTGCAAGCTTGGTTGAAAAGTACAAAGTAATTTATGAGGAGATACGGATAATGCTATAATTTTGAATGCCATACAGAAGGACAGACAGACGCAGAACAACTGATATTGGTGGCTACACACCAACAAAATTGTGGCATATATTAATATCAACACCATTTGAGCATTTTTGAAAATGGACCATCAAGAGAACTAAATTCACGGCTTAATGGGCATAGTACTTTATTTCATAGGTAGATCTGTATATAGTAGAGACCCAGTCTTCACTCACAATTTTGTTGCAGAAGTTAAATGGTAAGGCATTGAAGGATGATCTGAGGATAGGCTAATTACCTACTTAATGGATTTCAAAATGTTTTTATTTGATCTGCACTGAGGAGACGTAAGTTGTCGAAATGGCCAAATACAGAAACTAAAATCACCGTGTAACTTTTGTATTTTGTTATTTATTAGCACTGGGTCGATGACACTACTGGTGGACTATTAGTCTGCAAGGGTAGTATTTTTAATGGGTTAGAATTTTGATAAAAACAATAAAGTTCTATAAACTAGCGAAAGGTAAATTTTCATGTCAGGCAAGTCTGACTATTGGACTTGTGAATACCCTCAGGGACCTCTGGTCCACCAGCAGTGGCATCGGTCGAATGGTTTAAACTTACATTTACCGAAAGATTATTAGTTATATCTACGCGTTGTACTATTGTTAATCTGAACTATTACATAAACTTTAACCTTTGTCACTGAGTGCATGACACGAAGGTCAAGATGACCCAATTTTGTTCTGGAGCTTCATATCAGTACAAGATCCACCAACAGACAAAATTACTTTAACTATTGTAATACCTGAGATGTGGAGTTTTACAAAAACCTAAGTAATTCATGCATGAAATGAAGGTCTTTTATCTAGAGTTTTTGCAACAAGTAAGCATGTGACCAAGTTTTGTTTTGATCTGATGATTCCGTATACTGGAATAAGTCGGCATGAGAACAAGGTTTGTTCTTTCTTCTGCAATAAGTAAACATGTGACAAGATTTTGTTTTGATCTGTTGATTCCGTATACTGGAATAAGTCGGCATGTGAACAAGATTTGTTCTTTCCTCTGCAATAAGTAAACATGTGACAAGATTTTGTTTTGATCTGTTGATTCCGTATACTGGAATAAGTCGGCATGTGAACAAGGTTTGTTCTTTCTTCTGCAATAAGTAAACATGTGACCAAGTTTTGTTTTGATCTGATGATTCCGTATACTGGAATAAGAGGTTTGTTCTTTCTTCTGCAATAAGTAAACATGTGACAAGATTTTGTTTTGATCTGTTGATTCCGTATACTGGAATAAGTCGGCATGTGAACAAAGTTTGTTCTGTCTTCGGCATTGAGTAAACACGTGACAAAGATTTGTTTTGATCTTTTGATTCTGTGTTCTGCAAATATTGAGTATAGGACCAAGTTTTGTTTTGGCCTTGTGATCTCGTCTATTTTATTAAGTAAACATGTGAAGTTGACCCAGTTTTTTATCTGATGATTCCATCTACTGCAATGAGAAGCATGTCACCATGTTTGTTTCGATGTTATGATTTCATCTACTGTAATAAGTCAGTAAATGACAAAGTTTTGTTTTGATCTAACGATTACTTCTACTCAAATACTAGTAAGTAAGAATATGTGACTATGCTTTGATTATGTCTGATGACTTCGTCTACTGCGATTAGTTGGCTTCTGAAGATTCCATGTACTAGTATTACAATAAGTAAGTTTTTGTTCCGTCTACTGCAATAAAAACATGTGATCAAAATTTGCTTCCATTTGTTGATTCTGTCTTCTTCAATAAGTAAGCATGCGACCCTGTTTTGTTTTATCTGATTTCGGTAACTGCAACAAGTCATCATGTGACCAGGTTTTGTTTTGATCTGATTTCGTCAACTGCAATAAGTCAACATTTACCGGGATTTGTTTTGATCTTATTTCGTCAACTGCAATAAGTGAGCATGCGACCAAGTTTTGTTTTGATCTGATTTCGTCAACTGCAATAAATCAGCATGTGACCCAGTTTTGTTTTGATTTGATTTCATCATGCTTACCCTTCCGGAGCACCTGATGTCATTCCCGGTTTTCATGGGAGTTCACACTATGAGTGCCTTAGTTTTTAATGTTGTCTTTTTATTTCCGTGCATTGCAGCTGTCTAACGTCCTTGTTTTGTCTTTTTGTTTTTCTCTGTTGTCGTTTTTGCCATGTCTCTGGATTTCGATTTTTGTGGTCTTCACTTCCCTTGTTCCTTCGGTATTCTACTGCCGTTGCTACAATAAGTCAGCATGTGACCAGGTTTTCTTTTGATCTGATTTCGTCAACTGCAATAAGTCAGCATGTGACCAGGTTTTCTTTTGATCTGATTTCTTCAACTGCAATAAGTCAACATGTGACCAGGTTTTGTTTTGATTTGATTTCATCATCCTTACCCTTCCGGAGCACCTGATGTCATTCCCGGTTTTCATGGGAGTTCACACTATGAGTGCCTTAGTTTTTAATGTCGTCTTTTTATTTACGTGCATTGTAGCTGTCTAATGTCATTGTTTTGTCCTTTCGTTTTTTTCTATTGCCGTTTTGCCATGTCTTTGGATTTCGATTTTTGTGGTCTTCGCTTCCCTTGTTCCTTCGGTATTCTACTGCCAGGTTCTTTGATCTGATTTCTTCAACTGCAATAAGTCACCATGTGACCAGGTTTTGTTTTGATCTGACTTCGTCAACTGCAATAAGTCAGCATGTGACCAGGATTTGTTTTGATCTGATTTCTTCAAATGCAATAAGTCAGCATGTGACCATGTTTGGTTTTTGTCTGATTTCGTCAACAGCAACAAGTCAGCATGTGACCCAGTTTTGTTTTGACCTGATTACGTCAACAACAATACGTCAGCATGTGACCCAGTTTTGTTTTGATCTGATTTCGTCAACTGCAATAAGTCAGAATGTGACCAGGTTTTAATCTGATCCGATTTCGTCAACTGCAATAAGTCAGCATGTGACCAGGTTTTCTTTTGATCTGATTTCTTCAACTGCAATAAGTCAACATGTGACCAGGTTTTGTTTTGATATGATTTCGTCAACTGCAATAAGTCAGCATGTGACCCAGTTTTGTTTTGATTTGATTTCATCATCCTTACCCTTCCGGAGCACCTGATGTCATTCCCGGTTTTCATGGGAGTTCACACTATGAGTGCCTTAGTTTTTAATGTCGTCTTTTTATTTACGTGCATTGTAGCTGTCTAATGTCATTGTTTTGTCCTTTTGTTTTTCTCTATTGCCGTTTTGCCATGTCTTTGGATTTCGATTTTTGTGGTCTTCGCTTCCCTTGTTCCTTCGGTATTCTACTGCCAGGTTCTTTGATCTGATTTCTTCAACTGCAATAAGTCACCATGTGACCAGGTTTTGTTTTGATCTGACTTCGTCAACTGCAATAAGTCAGCATGTGACCAGGATTTGTTTTGATCTGATTTCGTCAAATGCAATAAGTCAGCATGTGACCAAGTTTGGTTTTTGTCTGATTTCGTCAACAGCAACAAGTCAGCATGTGACCCAGTTTTGTTTTGACCTGATTACGTCAACAACAATACGTCAGCATGTGACCCAGTTTTGTTTTGATCTGATTTCGTCAACTGCAATAAGTCAGAATGTGACCAGGTTTTAATCTGATCCGATTTCGTCAATTGCAATAAGTCAGCATATGACCAGATTTTGTTTTTATCTGATTTCATCAACTGCAATAAGTCAGCATGTGACCAAGTTTTGTTTTGATCTGATTTCGTCAACTGCAATAAGTCAGCATGTGACCCAGTTTTGTTTTGATGTGATTTCGTCAGCTACAATAAGTCAGCATGTGACCAGGTTTTCTTTTGATCTGATTTTGTCAACTGCAATAAGTCATCATGTGACCAGTTTTGTTTTGATCCGATTTTGTTAACAGTTGAACTGCAATTAGTCCGCTTGTGACCAGGTTTTGTTTGGATCTTATTTCGTTAACTGCAATAAGTCAGCATGTGACCAGGTTTTGTTTTGATCTGATTTCGTCAACTGCAATTAGTCAACATTTGACCAGGTTTTGTTTTAATCTGATTTCGTCAACTGCAATAAATCAGCATGTGACCCAGTTTTGTTTTGATTTGATTTCGTCAACTACAATAAGTCAGAATTTGACCAGGTTTTCTTTTGATCTGATTTCTTCAACTGCAATTAGTCATCATGTGACCAGGTTTTGCTTTCATCTGATTTCATCAACTGCAAAAAGTCAGCATGTGACAAGGATTTGTTTTTATCTGATTTTGTCAACTGCAATAAGTCAGCATGTGACCAAGTTTTGTTTTTGTCTGATTTCGTCAACAGCAATAAGTCAGCATGTGACCAGGTTTTGGTTTGATCTGATTTCTTCAACTGCAATTAGTCATCATGTGACCAGGTTTTGCTTTCATCTGATTTCATCAACTGCAATAAGTCAGCATGTGACAAGGATTTGTTTTTATCTGATTTTGTCAACTGGTTACCAAGTTTTGTTTTGTCTGATTTCGTCAACTGCAATAAGTCAGCATGTGACCCAGTTTTGTTTTGATCTGATTTCGTCAACTATAATAAATCATCATGTGACCAGGTTTTTTTTTATCTGATTTCGTCAACTGCAATAAGTCATCATGTGATCAGTTTTTGTTTTGATCCGATTTTGTCAACTACAATAAGTCATCATGTGACCAGGTTTTGCTTTGATCTGATTGCGTCAACTGCAATAAGTCAACATTTGACCATCTTATTTCGTCAACTACAATAAGTCAGCATGTGACCAGGTTTTCTTTTGATCTAATTTCTTCAACTGCAATAAGTCATCATGTGACCAGGTTTTGCTTTCATCTGATTTCATCAACTGCAATAAGTCAGCATGTGACAAGGATTTGTTTTTATCTGGTTTTGTCAACTGCAATAAGTCAGCATGTGACCAAGTTTTGTTTTTGTCTGATTTCGTCAACAGCAATAAGTCAGCATGTGACCAGGTTTTGGTTTGATCTGATTTCGTCAACTGCAATAAGTCAGCATGTGACCCAATTTTGTTTTGATCTGATTTCGTCAACTACAATAAGTCAGCATGTGACCAGGTTTTCTTTTGATCTGATTTTGTCAACTGCAATAAGTCATCATGTGACCAGTTTTGTTTTGATCCGATTATGTCAACAGTTGAACTGCAATTAGTCAGCTTGTGACCAGGTTTTGTTTTGATCTTATTTCGTCAACTGCAATAAGTCAGCATGTGACCAGGTTTTGTTTTGATCTGATTTCGTCAACTGCAATAAGTCAACATTTGGCCAGGTTTTGTTTTAATCTTATTTCGTCAACTGCAATAAGTCAGCATATGACCAGGTTTTGTTTTTATCTGATTTCGTGAACTGCAATAAATCAGCATGTGACCCAGTTTTGTTTTGATTTGATTTCCTAAACTACAATTAGTCAGCATGTGACCTGGTTTTCTTTTTATCTGATTTCTTCAACTGCAATAAGTCATGTGACTAGGTTTTGCTTTGATCTGATTTCATCAACTGCAATAAGTCAGTATGAGACCAGGTTTTGTTTTGATCTTATTTTTGATATATTTTCGTCAAGTGCAATAAGTCAGCATGTGACCCAGTTTTGTTTTTGATTTTGTCAACAGCAATAAATCAGCATGTGATCAGATTTTGCTTTAATCTGATTTCGTCAACTTCAAAAAGTCAGCATGTGACCAGGTTTTGTTTTGATCTGATTTCGTCAACTGCAATAAGTCAACATTTGACCAGATTTTGTTTTGATCTGATTTTGTCAACTGCAATAAGTCAGCATGTGACCAGGTTTTAGGTACTCCAACGAAGAACTTTGTAAGCAAAGTTTTATGATTAATCAATTTTCATTGCACAAATACATAATGATGACATGGTGCATGAAGACGCACGTTAAGTGTTGTATTTAAATTACAACTCATACTTTTTAACTGCAAAGTTTCAAATAGATTCACGAATGCACGTAGGTGCACGACAATTTCATCTTTTACTTGTATTTGCAGTTTTCTTGAATTTTCTACGTAGTTAATCTCAATTAGTGGCCAAAGCGCCGTTACTCCAAATAATTTAGAACCAGTTTTTCCTTAGCTCTCAATATACTGGTAAATGCGAAGAAAAAAATTACCAGAAGTGGAAAATTTTAATTTTTTAATTATGCTAATTTATCCATAGTCAAATTTTTTGGGGGATTAAAAGTTCGATTTCTTATCATTCAAGCAGATAACTATCTTTTTGTGCCGATATATTCATTGAATGCAAACATTTAATTTTTTCGTTTGAGTACCTACAGGTTTTGTTTTGATCTGATTTCGTCAACCGCAATAAGTCAGCATGTGACCAGGTTTTTTTTATCTGCAGATTTTTTCTACTGCAATTATTAAGCATGTGACCTTGTTTTATTTGGATTCTGCAATTACAAGAGAAGAAAACAGTCAGAAAAGGATTGATTGATTGATTGAATATTGTTTAACGTCTACTCAGCAATATTTCAGCTATATCAAGACGAGAACAAGTTTGTTGATAAATAATCACTTTGGGGTATGGAAAGGGCCATGGGACGGGAAATTCTGACTGCCACTGGAAAAGTAGGGTGAAATCGTCAAGGGCGGGGAATTTAGCCTTGTAGCCGATCACCTACGGACCACCCCAAAGAGCTTGCTACAAGGGTTCTTTAACGTGCAGGAAGCGTGGCATTTCTCCCAACACGTGGACCTGAGTTTACATCCCATCCGAAAGATGGGTTGTGTATTTATTAATCCCGCACAACCACCGAATGGGTCCTATTTCTATATCCCGACACCCTCGGGGTCAGCCTTCGTTTAGGAGGGGTCACACCCCGCAAGCCGGAGATACTGGGTCCTATTTCTATATCCCGGGGTTTCCTCGGGGTCCTCTGTTAGGATGGCTCCTACTCCAAGCTCAGAGGATGCTGCGGGCCTATTCTTCAGCCGGGACCGCGCACGGCGAGTCAGAAAAGGACATCTAATACCCTTCTACAAAGTTATATTCTTCAAGATCTGGACTGCAACAGTAACTTAAATCAAAATCGACATGTAGGTTAAGGTGACTTAATTTTAATTGGAAGTCTCATCAACTATATTAGATTTATATCTACTAACACAAAATTAGTCAATGGTAGTAGTACTTATCACAAACTTGACTCTAAGTTACTAGGCCGAGTGATCTTATTTTTAACTGCCACTTTGCAACTATACAAGATGCATCTACAGACAGAATATCATTTCTCTACAAGTTGTATTAATTGTATCTAAGATCTGGACACTTTGACCCAAGACATTCATGCATGTAATGTTGGTCAAAATGACTTAATTTTATCTGTTTCTTAACTGTACAAGATGCATATTCAGACAAAATATAATTCCTCTAAGAGATGTAGCATTTGAGATCTAGACTCTTACAAAGACTGAATCACTTATGCATGAAATGTAGTTCAAATCTATTTTATATAGCAGCCTCAAGTACTATTCAAAATGCATCCATAGACGGAATCTTATCCATCTGTGACTTGTCATTCAAAAGATACATGGTGTAAAAATTTTAACAGAGGGAAGGACAAACGATGAATGGGTCAAATGCTTTATCCATTCCCAAACTCTGTTGCATGAGGGGATAACTAAGCATGTCACTAAATTTTGATCATAAGGAGGATACCTACAACATCAGCCATAAACCAAAAATTTTCTTGATATTTCCTGATAAGTCATGGCACAGAAACTTCTTTGAGCTTTCCAGCAGCTCTGTATAAGTTGTATGTGATATCTGTAGCAGCATAGTTACAAACATACAAGTAAAACTTTAAACTACTTGTACATGTAGATAAATGTAGATAAAGATCATTCCTGTTTTCGTTATTGTCCAGCTAATGAGGATGGTGATTGGCCAGCACCAGAGAGACAGATGAAAGAAGTACCTTTACTTGCCTTTTACACCTGGTAAGGTCTTTCTCAGGTAACAAGACTTTTATGCAAAAACCGGTTTAATCCTACCGCTGGCTTTTGCTAGTGCCGGTACCAAGTCCGGCTGTCCTGAGTTCCTATCGTTGTTTACATTTGTCTTTTGTCTAATTTGTGTTTTTCCTGTGTAGTTCCCTAGCAGATTGTGGCATGTAATTATACTTTTCAGCCATTGTAGGTGTTTCCTGTTGTCCCTTTTATTTCCTTTTTCAAGGTTTAAGTAGGATTATATGTATTTGCTTTATGTAGGACTGCATTTATAGAGACTTTGTCTAATGTGCATTTACTCCATTTCCCTTCATTGTTTAAAATGATAGGTCACTGGTCAATTATTGGTAGGTCTGAAATATTCTGGATGTAATTTAATGAATAATATTGGATGACAATGTATAATATACAAAAATAAGCCTATGCATTTTTATGTATGGTTTTAGAACTTTAGTCTTCTGTATCTACTATGTAAGTTTCCTTTCTGTCTAAATTACATATCACAACAATGTAGCATTCCCTTAAAAAGACTTTAATAGAGGCTAACAAAAGCTGGATGAAATGTAAACATAAATATGGCAAGAAAGATATGTAATATTATTCATAATCCGTTCACTTAACCATACAATCTACTTCACTAAGGAAATTATGTGTGTATGAAAATCAGTAAATACAAATATTATTGGAGAAATCATACAACGAAGTAACAAATTTCATAATTTTTTATCACATAAATATTGTTTTGATGTAAATTAAAGTGAAATAATAAAATGTGTATATGATTCATTATCCATTATCACAATTTAGTATTATTGTTTTTTTTGTTTTTATATGTATATAGAATCGTCTCATTGACATCTTTCTTAATACCATTTATCTAAATATTAATCTTTCCCATTTAAATACAGAAGAATTTTTCTTAAAAGAAAATTTATGATAACAAAAGAAAAATACTAAGATTTTTAAAAAGAATGTCTCTCCAAAAATAACACATACCTCCTAGTCCCTTATGTAACAATCTCTATAGAAATAATTTAATGAAAAAAAAAGAATCCTACAGGAAAACTGAAAATACTGATGTGTACATTATGACCTGTGCCATATTCTAATTACAATAATCCATGACATATAAAGCACCAACGGTTGTATGTGACATAGTGTGTAAAATAGTGCAAAGTTCAACATGTGTGTGTATATATTATACAGTGGGGTGATGTAGTATAATTGAAAGTAAGTTTGGGAACAAGATAAACTACATATAGAAAACAATTGATAAAAAAAATGTGCCAGAAATTTTGAATCTAACCCAAAGTAGTTATACATAAAGCAGTACCAGTAATTCATAAATGTTCTTGGACATACATAGAAGCTATTAAAAAGCCCCTCCCCCCAGAAAAAATAATAAAGGAAAAAAAGTTTCCTTTATTCCTTTATGGAACTTTCAGATATTATTATTTTTAAATTGGAATAATAACTGATTAAAAAATAAATAAAATCATAAGCATGTATTACATTTATTTTTGATTTGTTAGAATTGTCAGGAGTAGGTCCAAGTCTTGAAGTTTCCAAAACATGTTATTTTTGAGCCTCATAAGTGCACACACAAACAAAAAAAACCCCAGAAATTAAGTAGTATCTGCTTTAGTCTCAAAACTCCATTAATAGACAGAGAGTATAATATTGTTTTCTTATACATCTCTGACTTATTACAAATGTTTTCACTGGCTTATTACTAATCAGAACATTAAATACACATATATTGCACAAATTTACAGATATTACCCTTTCAAATCTAAGCCAATTAATATCAAAATCTAACAAGAAGTTATCATTCAACAATACTTGGAACAAATTATACAGTAGAACTTTGATGGCTTGAACTACAATAACTCCTACACCATGGATAATTCTAAGCCTTTTTTGGGACCCTGATGGCTCGAACTGCAATAACTCCTACACCATGGATATCTCTAAGCCTTTTTTGGAACCCTGATGGCTCGAACTACAATAACTCCTACACCATGGATATCTCTAAGCCTTTTTTGGGACCCTGATGGCTCGAACTATAATAACTCCTACACCATGGATATCTCTAAGCCTTTTTTGGGACCCTGATGGCTCGAACTACAATAACTCGTACACCATGGATGTCTCTAAGCCTTTTTTGGGACCCTGATGGCTCGAACTACAATAACTCATACACCATGGATATCTCTAAGCCTTTTTTGGGACCCTGATGGCTCGAACTACAATAACTCGTACACCATGGATATCTCTAAGCCTTTTTCGGGACCCTGATGGCTGTAACTACAATAACTCCTACACCATGGATATCTCTAAGCCTTTTTCTGGTCCCTTTGTTCAAATTTAAACACACTTCAACCTTGATGGCTCACACATCCCTTTAGCTCCGACTATTTTCATAGGTCCCTTGGGTGTTGGACTCAAAGAAGTTCAACTATATATTTCACTTCTTAAGGATGTTCGCTGGTAAACTTTAAAATATCAAGGATTTCAATGAAATGTAATTTTTTGTTAGAAAATTGAAAAGGAAGTAATTTAAGCCAAAAAATTCAATAGGTTACCAATGAAATTCTTGAGATACAAGTGTTACAAAAAATTGCGGGAAACTGAACTACTCTGCATTTTTCATAGGTTTAATATGAGGAATGTATTTCCAATAATGAATGTGACAAAATAACACCAGCTGAATAAAATTTTGTCAGAATTCTCGAAAGGTGTAGAAAATGAAATTATGGGGAAAAATTAGGGGGTCACCGGGCAAAAAATTATTAAGTTTTTAAATGGATAAAACCAGAGAAGTCTGAAAATCTGACAGAAATACATAAACATGACAAGCGAACATCCTTAAGAAGGTTTAATATTGCTTATTTAATCTATGGTGGGATAGTTTATCCTTTTCTTATATGAGATTACCATTTTAACTGTGTTTGCCAACCATACAAACCCAGAAAAAAGAATTTCACTGTAAATCAATTCTAAATTCTGTTCTATATGTAAAGTTTTAGCAAGATGGTGCATAAAATCAATTTCTTATAAAAAAAACTCAATAACAAGAACAGTTATATTTTAATATATATCTTAAATAGGTTTTAAATAATCATATATAAATATCTGAAATTGATATTGTAAAGGTGGTTTGGGGGTATTCTGCCATTTTGAATTCATGCTTTGCTTCGATAGGTATTTTTCATTTTACAATTTAGATATAAGATGCCTTGCCTTGAACACAAGTAATGGATCTATTTCTCTAATTTAGCATTCATTTTGCAGGTAAAATATTCAGGATGGTATTTGTACTGAAAAATTATTTGAACTGAAAACATTGCATTTTGTCTTTTAAGGTAGATAGACACTGTTGTTCTGCGCAATTCAATCCCGCATTATAAAAATAAAGAGTCGGATACGGGGTAGCTTTGACTTTCGGACCAGAACAGTAATTTGACGGCTTTTCCTTTGTGACGTCATAATTGAATGACCGATGTGAAACGTCATATTTCGTTTATTTTGCCACGAATTAACTCCCTTTTCCCGTAAATAATGTTTAATCCGGGAACTTTGTAAAATATCTCCATTAAAAGCATGGTGACATATACAATTTTTTATTGTAACCAATAAATTACATCATAAACTATCTGTCCACGAAAATACATATAATTCTCATGGATGAAAAGTTAATTGATATTAAGCTAGAAATTGCCTTTCTATTCTTTTCCGGTGCATTCTTTGTAAATTTAGGTGAAAAAAAACCTAAAAATGAGCCAACTTTGACCTGACTTCTAGAAAAAGCAAGCATGGTGACCCATACTTTTTATTACAGATTTCGAGTAAGTAGGATTAGTTCTTCCATTGTGCCGACTTACAACAAAATCTCATGGATATAAATATTACTGTCTATCTACCTTAACCTAGCCTTAAGACATTTGGTATGAGGGTGTATCACTATGAGAAGATGTAATACATACCATGATAATCTTCATGTGACCTTGAACTTTGACCTTGAGGTTAAAAAAACTTATTTCTTTAGGGTTTGCCTTTCCAGGCCATAACTTTTTTTATATCAACATAGACTTAAGATATTTAGCATGTTGGTATCTCATCAAGAGGGGTTAATCAAAGGAGGTAATTACTTTTAAGGGAAACAAATAAAAGGGAAGTTATTAGAATTTAATTTAGACTGACAGTTAGGTTCTCGCTTACTTAAAAAAATAATTTTACAAAGAAATCACCACAAAAATTTTGTGAAATTATTAGAATATAATTTCCTTTACCCCTATTTTTCTTCTATCAATATAGACTTAAGATATTTAGCATGTTGGTATCTCATCAAGAGGGGTTAATCAAAGGAGGTAATTACTTTTAAGGGAAACAAATAAAAGGGAAGTTATTAAAATTTAATTTAGACTGACAGTTAGGTCCTCCCTTACTTTAAAAAATAATTTTACAAAGAAATCACCACAAAAATTTTGTGAAATTATTAGAATATAATTTCCTTTACCCCTATTTTTCTTCTTTTCTTCTTGTGCTTAGTAAGTTCAATATAAAGGCTATCAATACATAAAAATTAATTAATTTTCTTTCTGTTGCAACTTAAATAATTAGGAAAAATAATAGTTTCTTTTATAACAATTCAACTAAAAAATCCACATTTTTGGTGAAATATTGCAGGCATTACAATTTTTAATTTACTTTTTGGAAGTTCATTTCTTAAAATTTAATTCTGCAAACTATTGGAAAATTCTGATGGATTTTGCCTTTACCCCCAAATCATCTAAATGATATTTAATGAATATTATACCATAATATTAAATAGAAGAACATAGTTACATATTGCATAGTATTTATATATGTATGTCACCACCACTTTATAGTAAAAAATATGTGATACAACTCTAAAAATCTAATATGTATTTCAAAACACTGTAAAAATTCTTATTGATATGTACAAAGTAAAAATATTCATGTTTACATGTAAAAAATTACTTGTTTTATATTTTACAACAGAATTATCCATTTACTTGTCAGAAAATTGATCTCTCCTTGCAAAAAGTTTCCATATATCTCTTTTTTACAGAAACTGCAAGGTATTATCCAACCAATGTGTGACTTTTATTTGGAAAACAATGTGTCTTTCCCTATAGACCCTTTCACGATAACTGCGGTCCTGAATTTTGCACATGCGCTCATATGCCTTTGAGTGGGTAAAATGCAACGTCATAGTATACGTGACGTCTTGATTAATTGTCCTACGATGTCATTTTTGCGGGAACTGTTTTTATTTCCCACTCAAAATCGAAGGACCGCAGTTATCGTGAAAGGGTCTATTGACACAAATTACAGACGTTGAGATTGACTTCTTGGTAGCCACTACATCCTGACCATACAAGAACCTATCTATTTCATTGGGGAAATGGCACAAAGAATATTGGTTGTACATATAGATGCCATGATTTCATAAATAACTGTTTTAATACTATACATAAGAAAATATATCTCTAGACACTTTGAGCAATTAAATTCATATTTACATCGAAATCAGTCTAAACCGAACCCCGACTAAAACATAAAAACCTGTCTTAATCATAAACAATCTGTATACCATTTGTATCAGTTTTTTTCTATTTAACCTGCGCAAAGCAAGCACCTGCCCAAAGCAAACAAATTCTTCTGTAAATGATGGTTTACAGTGGAAGACGACCCATGTAAGATAAATAAACACAACCTCGTCTTCCATTGGCAAATGAACAACCATAAGTGTTCATTTTTGTGATACAACAACTGCAACCATGATTAATCATAATAAAACACCTGATGACACAATGTAAGGTACACTCAAATGGCGACAAGGTTACTCGCACAGTATAGGTTTTCAGATGTTACTTGGTGTATTTTATGGAAGAAATAGGAACTTGCATTCTAACAAAGTTAAAGATCAGGATATCTTACACCTGTGTAAGAAATTCTATATCTTTTTCTCTCATTTGGCTACACTCAACTCAAGAAAAGATGAAATTTCTTACACTAGTGAAAGATATCCTGATCTTTAATCTGATCTATGCAAGATCCTATTACTCTGCAGTCCCATGGGGTTCTGTCTAGACATGCTTCACTGTAATTGTTTGAAACAATATTGACAGAATTCTAGACCAGTATAATGTTCATAACAAAAATGTTAAATGACTTTTTAAATACATTTTATTAGTAATACACTGTAAATACACTATGATTTCATCTTTCTATTCTTTGTAGACAAAATCCAAAAAAAATAAAAATAAAGAAATCTTCCAAACAGAGGTATCTGTATAAAGTATTATTAACATAAACATTTTGTTTCTATAAATATTACAATGAGATCAAAGGGATAGATATAAATAAGTTATTAGTACGCTATATAACATTTAATAGTGTAAATTTAGGATTATTTCTCTGTTTTTATGTCAACAATAATTATTTGAAGGACTTTAAAAAAAAACAACCAACTTATTCTTAACTGTTTAAGCATTAAGTACATTAAAAGCGGTTTCTTTAAAATAACCTTAAATACTCCATAACACTGATTTAAATGCCTGCGACAGATAAATATAAACATGAAAAGTCAACTCTGTGCTCAAATACTCCCGGAACAAAATTTTAGTATATGTAGGTTTATATCTCATGGCTAAATTATACAATTGTTTCATAACTTTAAATATAGAATTTTGTTGTTTAATGAATTATACTTTAGTTGTTTTGCTAGAAACTCCCACTGTAATCTCACAAGAAGAAAGATGACTATGCTATTGGATGTCAAATGTCATGATCTTCCCTAGTAATCATGTTCAAATGAAGAGGGATACATTTCAATAATAATGAATTGAAAAACATGGATGGCAAGTACAAACAAGGAAGTAAATTGAAACAAGCATGTCTTTGGAAAGAAAATAAATTAATCTGAGTTCTGTATATATATATATATGCAAATCATTAAACGTTTACGAGGACTACATATGATGCATAAGCCATAGTGTCTGCATGAGTATCTAAATAGAAAGCTGGCAAGCATTTATTTATTTCCTATATCAAACAAACAAGAAAGTAAATTATGAACACATTAAATTGCTAATTAAATCTAAAGTATGGGATTAGGTTGCCATGGTGATGTTGTATTGTTTAATCAAACTTTGTGTTGATATATACTGACCATTATTAGGGATGAATCTTGAAACTAGATCAGAACTAGAAATAATGATCTAACAGGGGTTACTTATTACAAAAGGTAGTATTATAGGTAAGAAAATATCATATAAAATTATTCCTGTCAATTATTATAATAAAATTTTGAAATTTTACCTATGAATGCATTTCTTATGTGAATCTAAAATATCATAAGAGAAAATCAAAATTTTGATAAATTCAATATGCATACTGTTCTGATCACAGTGAATATTAATAATGCACAAGTAAAATGGAAACACAGGCTCAAATCATACATGAATGTATTTAATTTATGATTCATTTTCAATTTGTTAAAAAATAAATGCATTAAATTCTTATCATAATTTACAGCTGTTGATTTCATTTTCAATATAACTTGCCATACATAAATTAACTATAATTCTGGATACTCAGTGAAGTTTTTGGTTCTACCAATAATCATATTTTTCATGGGTTAACAAGAATGACACGTAAATATACCTGCAATCTTGAAATTTAAATTATTTCATGTAGGAAACTACTCTGGAATCTAACGTATCAATGATAATTCAAAGCTCATTTGAAATAAAATCAAAGTTTAAAATATATCATGATTTGTGTTAAGTATACTTCTAACCTTCACCAAGAATTTACTTTCATTGATTCTGATATTCAAAAAAAATTGGTTAAGCTAATCAATTCTAAGGTTAAACAAAATAAATGCCCATTTGTATGAAGATAAACTATCCAGTATAAAGCTACTTATAAATCTACTAACAATTGTAATAACAGTTTTTGGAAGTAAAAAAAATAGTAAACAATTCAGTTACTATAGTATCCATCATCTAAAATTAAAACTGCATGTTCTTGACAAATAGTTGCCAATTCTTTAACAAATTCATCTAAAATCACAGCACAGTAAACAGAGTTTCGTGTTTTGGGAGAATCCATTGGATTTTCTGGGATAGTTTGTTGTCTCTGATTGACGTAACGATAGCCCTTTCCTCCAGGAATGATCTGTAACTGAGGTGCTCCTTTTCCTGTTTTTAAGTTGGTTACTTTTCTCTGAGAATTTGGAGTTCTCCTGAACAGTAAATCTGTAAAACTCAGTCTTCTCTTTTCTGTAATATCAAATGGATAAGTTTTGGTGTTAAAACAAACTCATGGTAAGAAGATTAAACCCCAGCATAGTTTATGTGATACAATGTAGGAAGGTTGTCATTAAAGCTACTTGACAAAAATAAAAATAGTAAAAATAGCATTTCTTGCATATTACTAAATCTTAACTATATATGAATCCAGATATGTAAAAACCTTATCCAATTTTTATTGCATTATTGCAATTTTGACTTCATGACAAGGTCACAGATAGTGACCCAGAGACACTACAAATTCAACATTTAAGCAATCAACACATGTAACTTATTTTCAATATTTTGTGTACGTTTTAAAATTCAGTTAGTACACAAACAATATTCACATTGTGACATCAATGTTATGTTTGACATTGATTTTAAAAATTTTAAAAATGCAAATTTTTAAATTGGCAAACTGTTTTCAAGACAGAATCACCATTTCTATAAAACTTGACATGTTCTGAGGGGAGCAGGACAATTCCCCCCTTCCCCCGGACAACTGCCCCCAGGACAATTGCCCCCTGACAATTGCCTCCTGGACAATTGCCACCTAGGACAATTGCCCCCACTGGACAATTGTCCCCTATAGAACTATAGCTCAAATGGCTAAATATTTAAACTTGGACAAATTTTAATCAATCTTATATTATATAATATTTTCATCATTTTGTTATTTATATTATCTTATTTTGTTTTCTTTTTAATGACTTTATCCAAAATATTGATATTTATCAAACAAATTTAATAGATTGAACAAAGTATAAAGAACAACATACTGCTTCTATTACTTTTTTTGCTGTTTGTATACTTATGATATCTTTATAAATACAAGAGTATACAACACCTAGAAATTAAAAATTAACTCATGTGAACATATGTATTAAAAGATGAGAGTAAATACATATATGCAAATATGGAGTAAAAATTAGAACATAGGTAATCAACGATTACAAAGTTCGCCTCGTTATGGCACGTTGTCGCAGCAACCAAATTTTGCCTGGATGCTGACATACTATCAAAATTGCATGCATATGCAAGGTTACCTGAACCAACAATGTACAGTTACTGAGCTATGAACTCCGATGTATACATAAATGTAAGTCATTCATGTGTAAAATGTAGGTTTAAGTAACCTAATTTTGTCTGAATGCTGAGCTACCATCACAGATGCATGCACATGCAAATGCAGGATGATCCTACCATGTACAGTACCCGAGATCTGATCCCAAACATAAACTTAAACTGCAATAAGTCAACATTTGACCAGGTTTTGTTTTGATCTTATTTCGTCAACTGCAATAAGTAAGCATATGGCCAGGTTTTGTTTTGATCTGATGACTTCGTCTACTGCAATAAGTCAGCATATGACCAGGTTTTGTTTTGATCTGATTTCGTCAACTGCAATAAGTCAGAATGTGACCAGGTTTTCTTTTGATATGATTTCGTCAACTGCAATAAGTCATCATGTGACCAGTTTTTGTTTTGATCTGATTTCGTCAACGGCAATAAGTCAGCATGTGACCAGGTTTTGCTTTGATCTGACTTCGTCAACTGCAATAAGTCAGCATGTGACCAGGTTTTTTATCTGATTTCGTCAACTGCAATAAGTCATCATGTGATCAGTTTTTGTTTTGATCCGATTTTGTCAACTACAATAAGTCATCGTGTGACCAGGTTTTGCTTTGATCTGATTGCGTCAACTGCAATAAGTCAACATTTGACCAGGTTTTGTTTTAATCTTATTTCGTCAACTGCAGTAAGTCAGCATATGACCAAGTTTTGATTTGATCTGATTTCGTGAACTGCAATAAATCAGCATGTGACCCAGTTTTGTTTTGATTTGATTTCCTCAACTACAATAAGTCAGCATGGGACCAGGTTTTCTTTTGATCTAATTTCTCCATCTGCAATAAGTCATCATGTGACCAAGTTTTGCTTTCATCTGATTTCATCAACTGCAATAAGTCAGCATGTGACCAAGTTTTGTTTTGATCTGATTTCGTCAACAGCAATAAGTCAGCATGTGACCAAGTTTTGTTTTNAGTTTCTTTTATAATAATTTAACTAAAAAATCCACATTTTTGGTGAAATATTGCAGGCATTACAATTTTTAATTTATTTTTTGGAAGTTCATTTCTTAAAATTTAATTCTGCAAACTATTGGAAAATTCTGATGGATTTTGCCTTTACCCCCAAATCATCTAAATGATATTTAATGAATATTATACCATAATATTAAATAGAAGAACACAGTTACATATTGCATAGTATTTATATATGTATGTCACCACCACTTTATAGTAAAAAATATGTGATACAACTCTAAAAATCTAATATGTATTTCCAAACACTGTAAAAATTCTTATTGATATGTACAAAGTAAAAATATTCATTTTTACATGTAAAAAATTACTTGTTTTATATTTTACAACAGAATTATCCATTTACTTGTCAGAAAGTTGATCTCTCCTTGCAAAAAGTTTCCATATATCTCTTTTTTACAGAAACTGCAAGGTATTATCCAATAAATGTGTGACTTTTATTTGGAAAACAATGTGTCTTTCCCTATTGACACAGATTGACTTCTTGGTAGCCACTACATCCTGACCATACAAGAAGCTATCTATTTCATTAGGGAAATGGCACAAAGAATATTGGTTGTACATATAGATGCCATGATTTCATAAATAACTGTTTTAATACTATACATAAGAAAATATATCTCTAAACACTTTGAGCAATTAAATTCATATTTACATCGAAATCAGTCTAAAATGAACCCCGACTAAAATATAAAAACCTGTCTTAATCATAAACAATCTGTATACCATTTGTATCAGTTTTTTTTTCTATTTAACCTGCGTAAAGCAAGCACCTGCCCAAAGCAAACAAATTCTTCTGTAAATGATGGTTTACAGTGGAAGACGACCCATGTAAGATGGATAAACACAACCTCGTCTTCCATTGGTAAATGAACAACCATAAGTGTTCATTTTTGTGATACAACAACTGCAACCATGATTAATCATAATAAAACACCTGATGTCACAATGTAAGGTACACTCAAATGGCGACAAGGTTACTCGCACAGTATAGGTTTTCAGATGTTACTTGGTGTATTTTATGGAAGAAATAGGAACTTGCATTCTAACAAAGTTAAAGATCAGGATATCTTGCACCTGTGTAAGAAATTCTATATCTTTTTCTCTCATTTGGCTACACTCAACTCAAGAAAAGACGAAATTTCTTACACTAGTGAAAGATATCCTGATCTTTAATCTGATCTATGCAAGATCCTATTACTCTGCAGTCCCATGGGGTTCTGTCTAGACATGCTTCACTGTAATTGTTTGAAATAATATTAACAGAATTCTAGACCAGTATAATGTTCGTAACAAAAATGTTAAATGACTTTTTAAATACATTTTATTAGTAATACACTGTAAATACACTATGATTTCATCTTTCTATTCTTTGTAGACAAAATCCAAAAAAAAATAAAAATAAAGAAATCTTTCTAACAGAGGTATCTGTATAAAGTATTATTAACATAAACATTTTGTTTCTATAAATATACATGTAACAATGAGATCAAAGGGATAGATATAAATAAGTTATTAGTATGCTATATAACATTTAATAGTGTAAATTTAGGATTATTTCTCTGTTTTTATGTCCACAATAATTATTTGAAGGACTTTAAAAAAATAACCAACTTATTCTTAACTGTTTAAGCATTAAGTACATTAAAAGCGGTTTCTTTAAAATAACCTTAAATACTCCATAACACTGATTTAAATGCCTGCGACAGATAAATATAAACATGAAAAGTCAACTCCGTGCTCAAATAATCCCGGAACAAAATTTTAGTATATGTAGGTTTATATCTCATGGCTAAATTATACAATTGTTTCATAACTTTTAATATAGAATTTTGTTGTTTAATGAATTATACTTTAGTTGTTTTGCTAGAAACTCCCACTGTAATCTCACTAGAAGAAAGATGACTATGCTATTGGATGTCAAATGTCATGATCTGCCCTAGTAATCATGTTCAAATGAAGAGGGATACATTTCAATAATAATGAATTGAAAAACATGGATGGCAAGTACAAACAAGGAAGTAAATTAAAACAAGCATGTCTTTGGAAAGAAAATAAATTAATCTGAGTTCTGTATATATATATATGCAAATCATTAAACGTTTACGAGGACTACATATGATACATAAGCCATAGTGTCTGCATGAGTATCTAAATAGAAAGCTGGCAAGCATTTATTTATTTCCTATATCAAACAAACAAGAAAGTAAATTATGAACACAATAAATTGCTAATTAAATCTGAAGTATGGGATTAGGTTGCCATGTTGATGTTGTATTGTTTAATCAAACTTTGTGTTGATATATACTGACCATTATTAGGGATGAATCTTGAAACTAGATCAGAACTAGAAATAATGATCTAACAGGGGTTACTTATTACAAAAGGTACTATTATAGGATAGATTAAAAGTGTTGGTTACAGGCCATACAAAAATAATTATTAGATTCTCAGGCCATTTTTCTGAAAAAATGATGAGGCAGGGAGGGAGGAAATTTTTATTTTTATTTTTTCAAAATCATGATGAGGCATCTTTTTACATTGCTGAAATGCCGAAAGAGTGATGAGGCAGGTGATTTTCATTTTTTTTTATTTGAAACTTGAATAAAAAAGTAAATTTAGTTCCCAGAGAAGAGATGAGGCAGGGGCCTGAGAAGCTAATGTATTTTTTTATTTTGCCTAAGAAAATATCATATAAAATTATTCCTGTCAATTATTATAATAAAATTTTGAAATTTTACCTATGAATGCATTTCTTATGTGAATCTAAAATATCATAAGAGAAAATCAAAATTTTGATAAATTGCATACTGTTCTGATCACAGTGAATATTAATAATGCACAAGTAAAATGGAAACACAGGCTCAAATCATACATGAATGTATTTAATTTATGATTCATTTTCAATTTGTTAAAAAATAAATGCATTAAATTTTTATCATAATTTACAGCTGTTGATTTCATTTTCAATATAACTTGCCATACATAAATTAACTATAATTCTGGATACTCAGTGAAGTTTTTGGTTCTACCAATAATCATATTTTTCATGGGTTAACAAGAATGACACGTAAATATACCTGCAATCTTGAAATTTAAATTATTTCATGTAGGAAACTACTCTGGAATCTAACGTATCAATGATAATTCAAAGCTCATTTGAAATAAAATCAAAGTTTAAAATATATCATGATTTGTGTTAAGTATA
>MJUU01028670.1:21704-40055 GCA_002080025.1 Modiolus philippinarum
GGGGGGGGGGGGGGGGGGGGGTAATATATCATTTGTTTCTATCCAGTCTGGGCCAAATTCCTTTTATAAAAGTCCCATATCTTACTAACCCGAAACCAATTTTACAAGCCCTTCATAGAAGATTCCTTGTGACATGTCTAAAATACAAAATTTTAACCAGAACAAAACCGATTTCACAACCAGTCTAAGACTAAGTTGGACATAGGGCTAGTAGATTGTTTATCTTTAGGATGCATTCTCCTGAGGTTGGAATCTCGTTTTTGAATAATTCTTGAAACTTGCCTTATGAGTGATTTTTTTTTTATTAAATTATATTATCTAATGATACAATGTATGTTAAGTTTAAACTGGTTCTGACCTGCTACTCATGGCACTAGATAAATTTTCATTTACCTTGTTGATCATTTTATAGGCGCAATGCCTCTCTGATCCTTTTCAACATTTTCTACTTGTAGTCCAGCTTCCGGTTCAAAAAATTTGCCTCAAATTTTATTGGAAAGTTCTTCCAATGATCATTTAATCGACTTTTAGAAATATTTACACTACTGGCTTGGACAATATTATTTGGTAATGTATTCCAGTTGTCAACTATTCTCTGTGAAAAGCTAAATTTCCTTCTGTTAGTACGACTATACTTCTTGTAAATCATATAATTGTGACCTCTTATAATTATGTCTGTGACTGGGAAAATATTTTGATCCACCTTAATTATCAATATTGTTTAGAATTTTAAATGTCTCGATCATATCAGCTCGGAGTCTTTTATACTGTAATGTAGGTAGACCTAAATGTTTTAATGTGGATTAGTACAACCTTTTTTTATGTACCATCATGATTATGGTTAGTTATGCTAACCTTATTTATAAAGATTATCCCCCAGATCTACTGTTATATAGTCAGATATTTAGTAATATATCATTTGCATACCTTGTGGCATTACTAATTCTTATTCTTTGTAATGATATTCATTTGAATCCAGGACCTGATGCATCACGTTATAAGTCTAGTAATATCTCTATAGTAAATCTCAATGTAAACTCTGTACACCATAAAACTGATCTAAGATCTGCTGAACTTGGGGGACATGATATCATTTGTCTTACAGAATCAAAACTTGATAACTCTGTAAATAGCAATGACATATGCATTGATGATTATCATATAAACCCAGATTTATTTAGAAAAGATAGGATGCAAGATAGGGTAGGTGGAATTATTTTGTATATTAGAAATAATTTATTGGCAAAAAGAAGGTCTGATCTAGAAATCCCAGAGATCGAATCACTTTGCGTAGAGATCGATACTTTAAACCATAAGTTTTTACTTGCATGTTTCTATCGCCAACCACAAGCTCGAGTATCAGCTTGGGATTGCTTTGATAATTTCTATTATAATTGTATCGATTGTGGTATTGATAATATATTTCTTCTCGGTGATATTAATGTAGATCTTCTTACTATTAATAATCAACACAGATTTCATAGATTATGCCTAAGAACTGGTATTCAGAACATGATAACTGAACCCACCAGAATAACCCCCACATCTTCAACTCTTATAGATCCTATTTTGACTAACAATCCAGGATTAATTAAGGATAGTTTTACCTTAGCAAATTTTTGTAGTGACCATTGTCCTTCAGTTATTGAGCTTAACTTTGTAATCCCACGTGAAAAGTCTTTCATTAAGGAAATTTGGGATTTTGATAATGCAAATTATGATAATATAAACCAACACCTGCAAGGTTTTAACTGGGATAATAAAATAAATCATTTAAATGACTTAAACCTCATCAATGATGAGATAAACAAAGAAATTATTAATGCTATGAATTTATTTGTACCTAAGAAGAAATTTCGAGTAAGACCCAAAGGACAAACCTTGGATTAATAATGATATTAAACGCAAAATGCGTAGGAGAAATCGTATACATAAAAGAGCTTTTGGACATAACCTTGCAGGTGATTGGGAGAGTTTTAGAAACATTAGAAATGAGGTTATTCAAATGGTCAGGGAAGCTAAAAAGAATTATATTATTAACCTACAAAATTCTTTAGTTGATAAATCAATCCCACCAGGAAAGTGGTGGAGAATCGCTAAAGGTATTACTAAATATAAAAATAAAGTTAGCAATAAGGGTCCAATTAAGGTTCATGGTGAAATTTTTTACCACCCTGCTGAGAAAGCAACTGCCATAAATGATTATTTTGCCTCTGTTTCATCTCTGGATAATGAACCAGAACTACCTAATATCCATCCACTCTCGCCTTGTGAGCTCTCAAACATAATAATAGCTGAACAAGAAGTTATTGATCGGTTTCAAATTCTAAACATAAACAAATCTGCTGGGCCAGACAATTTACCACCAAAATTTTTGAAAGCTATCTTCCCGTCGCTGGTGAAGCCCATTACTATACTGTTTAATAAAAGTTTACAGTGCGGAGTTTTCCCCAGCGACTGGAAGTTAGCCAATGTTACTGCTGTTTATAAAGGAAAGGGTGGAAGTGAGAATGTTTCAAATTATAGACCAATATCTGTAACTAGTTGCTTTGGTAAAATCTTGGAAAAAATAATTTTTAGACATCTTCACAATTACCTTCTCCAAAACCAGATTCTGACTGATAACCAATCTGGGTTTCGTCATAAAGACTCAACAGTCAACCAATTATTAGTTATATATGACGTCATTATGAAAAATTTAGATGCAAAGATGTAAGGTTCATTTTTTGTGATATCTCCAAGGCCTTTGACAGGGTATGGCACAGGGGATTATTATATAAGCTGCAAAAATATGGAATAAATGGAAATTTATTAAACTGGTTCAGAAGTCATCTCTCTGATCGGAGACAACGAGTCTGCATGGACGGAAGTTCTTCTCCCTGGAAAACCATCAATGCTGGAGTTCCTCAGGGATCTATACTTGTCCATATTTGTTTATTTTGTTCGTCAATGACATAGTAGATGTTGTCTCTAATAATATTAAACTTTTTGCTGATGATACATCGCTCTACTGTGTTGTTGACGACCATAATTCAGCCGCTGAGTCTTTGAATGATGAATGAATTACATACCTGGTCCTCAAATTGGGGTGTTAAATTTAATTCTACTAAGACTAAATCTATGCTATTTACTTGAAAACAAAATGTTGACTGTCCAACATTATATATGGACAACATGCCACTTGAAGAGACTAACACCCATAAACATTTAGGACTGACCTTCAATTCTAAAGGTCTTTGGATAGAAGTCAAATGTAAATTGCAAAAATGTTCAGCATATCAAGATCTACCTACCCTGAAATTTTGAAGAAAATCCATAAACCATTGTAGGAGTTATTGCCCTTTTTTCACCGAATTTTTTAAATTTTCGTATTTTTCATCTATTATTTCCAAAACTATAGAAGATGAAGGTTATGTGTAAACTGATGAAATGTTTGCCATGCTGTGGCGACTTCAAAACTGATGTTGAAAATTGGTCCTTGACCGCCATTTTCAAAATGGCGGCCAAAAAAGGCAGGGAAATTCAACATTGTCCGATTTCAATGAAACTTGGTTTCCAAATAGATCTTGATGTTGCGAGTTCAAAACCGGTGTTGAAAGTTATTCCTTGACCGCCATTTTCAAAATGGCCACCAAAAAAGGCGGGAAAATTCAACATTGTCCGATTTCAATGAAATTTGCTTTGCAAATAGATATTGATGTTGCGACTTCAAAACCGAAGTTGAAAATTGTTTGTTGACCGCCATTTTCAAAATGGCCTCTAAAAAAGGTGGGAAATTCAATATTGTCCGATTTCAATGAAATTTGGTTTCCAAATAGATCTTGATGTTGCGAGTTCAAAACCGGTGTTGAAAATTGTTCCTTGGCCGCCATTTTCAAAATGGCCGCCAAAAAAGGCGGGTAAATTCAACATTGTCTGATTTCAATGAAATTTGATTTCCAACAAACAAAAAGTTTTATTTATAGAATATCGACAAATTGTCATGGATATTGAGCACGCTGGTCCATGACTACGCACTGACAACAGTGCCAACGCACTGACAACGGTATTTGCAACGCACAGACAACGGGGAAAATATGGCGGTGAGAAGCCACAAATTTTTATTTTATGAATTTTAGCCAGTAAAGTGTTTATTTCTGTTGTTAGCAATACCCACACGGAATGTAAAAATTATTCAGAAATTGTTGTGTGGTGCTTTTAAAGTATTTTGAAATAGTTATATTATGATAAAACTGAAAACGGTTGGAACGCTAATGCGGAAATGTGTGTTATTTTGGAAAATTTCTGAAATTCCTGTTAAAATACATAAATGTATGAATGGAACCTAAAGCATAAAGAAACACACTACCTTTCTGTTTCTTTTCAAAATATTTCTACTTGTTGAACATTTGAAAATTAGTACTTTAAAGGTATTTTTCAAGTCAATGCACAGTGCAACGATTTCATTACAACGCAAAAACAACGGTGAAGTACATAGCATATGATATATCCAATAACAGATATTAAATTTTAAGTTAACTTCAGATACAGATGTGGTCAACTGCATTTTAGTTCATTGTTTATTGTTATTTTTTATTTGAAATCTTTGAGGACAAATATTTCTTCCATAGATTGATGTTTATTTCTTGGGACGGTAAAGTTTAAGCTAAGTATCCTGTGCCCAGTTGTCTAACATGTATGTAAATGTGTGGGAGAACCATGGGCCAGCAAATGCCGAACTATCATGACCAACAGATCTAGAGATGAAGCAATGCTTTCCTATAACCTCTACATGGGTATAACCTGCTTTTATTAGTTACAAAGTTTGATATATTCTACATTAAGTGTGAAAATGGGTTACATGCATGACATGGGACAAACTGTTTGTTCTAGGCATTAAGTGGGAAGCATAAATATGGCAAATAAGCTGTATGTTTTTTTTAGTTCAATTTGAAAAGGTTTGATTTAAAATCTAGTTGTGATAATATGGAGCATGTTATGGTATGCTTCAAATATATCAAAAGGTATCGGTCAGCATTTCTGTGCTAAATGGGCAAGGAATCTTGTCTTGTCCTACCTTACTGGTAATTGAGAAATTCATTTCGACGTCAAACACACGAGAGCTCGAATCTCACCAACTTGTGAGTTTCTGGTTTTAAATATCTCACAATTAAAAAACAATGAATTTAGAGAACTTGAAGGGATCAATGGGTGACAAGTAACCTGTCTGAAAAACAGTGAAGTAGTACGTCAATCTTTCTGTGAATCTTGAAAATACGTTCAAAGGTGGTTCAAAATACAGACTCCCTAATTTAGCATTTCAGCTGCATTTAGACATCGAGTTTTCTGCAATTTTTTTTTCATTTTTTTTTTATTTCGACCTGTCAAATTTGTCAAAAAATGCAAGTTGTTTTTAATAAATCAAAAATCGGATGTCGGAGAGTAGTTTCAGCTCATTGAGGCAGCTTACAGGCTAATTTTGTCATTAAGTAATACGACAGACTGTTGTCTTTGCGTTGTACCTGAATCATTGTCTTATGCGTTGCATTATTTTCAATGCTAATATGCGATTTTACGAAGATCTGGGTCATCTACTAGTAAATCTTGGGAAAACATAGAAAAGGACATAACATTTCGTTATGCTGCTTTATTCATTCATAAATTTATATATTTTTGAGAGAAAATTAGGAAATTCCAAAAATGGCACTTATTATTTGTTCGACCGTTCAAATTGTGCACTGTAAACACCAGTTTTCTGCACTTTACTAACGTAACATCCTGATTCCGCAATAATTTTCACATTCCGTGTGGGTATTTTCAAAATTATAATGGATTGCAATAAAATCTTAAAACACCAAAAATAAAACCTACCATCAGATCTTCGTGTGTACTACCATATATTTGTGTCGTCCGTGCGTTGCAGAGCGTTGTCAGAGCATTGGTACCATTGTCAGTGCATTATCATAGACCAGCGTGTTGAGTGTAATATCAGGTTAACACAATACATCGTTTTCGAGATAAAGATCTACTACATACTTATTTTAGCACTTTGTCACATGATAATAGTGACGTGGTGTTTGACGTCTTCCGCTTCGTACTTGTTGTAAATAACAATATCTTATTTGACAAGTTCCACTTATATAATGTTGTAAAGAGTCGTATTTTTTTCATTCTATTTTATTATGAAGCATGAAGATAAGAACCGCAGTAACATGACTACACTGTCTGCAGGATAACACGAAAATTTCCTTACTTATGTCAATGGCATTTGTGTGCTGCATCGATTGAACTGGAAAAAAATCTTTAAAAAAAGTGCAAATAAAAATCACATCATTCAGAACAAATACTCATCTTCACAGGGAAAGTAAAATTCCCTTATGCAACAAATTAGGTAGGTTTTCTGAGATGTTGTGTGTGCAATAAACCGGAAATGTGAGTGAACCTGAAAACGCCGGGAACGTCATAAAAGATGTCACGTCATTCCGGGAATGAAGGGATCTCAAAAATGACGTATTATTAAATGACGATGCATCTGTTACCATTACAATCTCTGTATCTATATGTCTCTGGTTGCAAGGCTTGCCGAGCATCTTAAAATTTTAAAATTTATCTATCGAGAGTGGATAAATGATGTCAGGATAAAGTGGTGTAATCTTTTTCTCTAATGATAAATGATAAACACAGAGAATTATATTCCGAATAGATTTTGCGGGAAGTAGCATGGGGCTTTATTCAACATACGTTGAATATGAAAATTTATCTGACGGGTCAAAACCGGTTTAAACTTGACATACCATCAGAGAAAATATGGTAATAAACAAGATTTTGTGGTGTAATCTATATTTATATAATGACCCTCCAAAATGTTGCCAAAAAATATTATGTACCTATGACCAGTTTTCAAGAAAAGAAAAATTTTAATTTTTGACCAAAATTGACAATTGATCTAAGTCAGAAGTTAGCCTTTTTGGGGTTAGGAGTGAAAATAAAAAAGAAAGTATGCATATTATTCCCTCTTTTCGTAAGCCGGATCAACTCCGGATCAGGTTTTTGTGGGAGGGTGTCTTTGATTTTGAAGTTATTCCCCTTAGCTCCTTACAACATAACTAGTATGAAATAAATACGACTAACTTATCAGTCAAATCAAAGATATATTAATAAAAATTCACAGAGGGTTCAAAATAACCTCATGTTTTATTTTTATGAGTTCACTTTTAACCCATCAAAATTTCATTTTGTCTTTTTGGTCAGGTATAATGCACATGCCAAAAAATATTGAAATTGTAGATTTTTTCTGTTTTGCCTTTGTTGTGACACCGTCCGAGAAGGGAGATAACTACTACAAAAAAAGGTAAATTAATGCATGGTCACGGCTTACGAAAATAGGGAATTCATATAATATCTTTTCAAAGTTCTTTTAACAGTTCTGTCAATCGCCACAATATAGCTGAAATACTGCTGAAGTTGGCGTAAAACATCAATCAATCAATCAATCAATCAATTATTCTTAGTTGATGTAATTGTCCAACTATTTAAAACAAAAATAGTGATCGAGTTTAGACTGTTTAGTTGATGGAGAATTTAAAAAATCTTGATTTTTACAGATTTTACCCAGTCCCTCACTGTCTTGAGTCTGACATTTTTTCAGGGTCTTTGCATTTTAAAAATACAGATTTCGGGAAAAACTTGATGCATGAAAACTTTGACCCCTCAGGAGAATATATCCTTAAGAAGGCACTCCAATAATTTTCTGTCCGTTGACTAATATTTACCTGTTGGTATCCTGAATATCATCTAACAGTGTATGTCTTGAAAATAAATTTAGTAGGTAATTGAAATTCTTAGGTACCAGAGACATTAAATATGTTGATGCCATATAGAAATTTGCTACTTGATCATTGATGTAATCACATGTTTATACCCCCCAAACAAATTTTGGGGGGGTATATAGGAATCACCCTGTCTGTCAGTCCGTCTGGCCGTCCATGTACCTTGTCAGCAAATGTTCTCCTAAACAGCTGCTTGGATTTTGATGAGATTTTACACAATTGTAGTACATGTACACTATCTGAAGATGAGCATGAAGTAATATTGTTACTGTCCGAAACTTTGAAGGGGAGATGATTCGTCTTTGAATTTTTTTCTGGCAAAAAGGAGGGGACGAACCTTGTCAGCACATGTTCTCTTAAACAGCTGCTTGGATTTTGGTGAAATGTTACACAGTTGTAGTACAATACCTGAAGATATGCATGAAATAATATGGTTGTTCTTCAAAAAATTTAAAGAGGAGATAATTGGTCTTTGAATATTTTCCAGAAAAGGGGGGGGGGGAAACCATGTCAGTTCATGTTCTCCTAAATGGCTGTTCGGATTTTGATGAAATGTTACACTGTAGTAGTACACCATCTGAAGATATGCATTAAGTAATATAGTTGTTGCCTGAAATTTTGAAGGGGAGATAATTCATCTTTGAATATTTTTATTGAAAAAGAAGGTTCGAACCTTGTCAGCGCAAGTCCTCTTAAACAGGTTGTGGTATTTTGATGAAATGTTACACTGATGTAGTGTACCACCAGAAGATGTGCATGAAGTCATATAGTTGCTGTCTGAAATTTTGAAGGGGAGATAATTTATGTTTGAATATTTTCTGGAAAAAGGGGGGATGTATATCATTGCATCCATACTTGTATTGTGTCCACCATTGTCCACATTTGCGCTGTGTCCACAACTGTATTGGGTCCACTCACACTTAAATTTACACTTGCCATATTGATTCAAGGTTCAGTTACGGGGGATATAACTGGCTGCCCCCAGTTGCTGCCATTTGGCGACAGCTCTAGTTTGTCACTGCCTCTACAGGAATTAAAAAAAACACAATTTTGAAATTGCATAACTCAAAAGTGAAGAGAGATATGGAAATAAAATTTTCCAGTTTGCAAGGTTTCATCTTTTACAAGAGCTATTTCTCATATTAATATTTCTCATTATTAAATTGCTTTGAAGAAATAAAACTAACTATAGAAACAACTGTGATTGTTAAGGAAATATATTTTTTATGTTGAGTATCAATGTATAGTACAGGTATCATACTAATTTTTAAGTCCTGATTTGTCCAGTCCTTGGTACCTATACATTTATTTGTCTAGTATTGAGTATTGAAATGTTCAAAAAGCTGAGTATTGAAATGTCCAGGTACAAAAAATGTACCAATTTTTCTTGATACAAATTGTATTTTTGTCTATTTTGGATTTTTTTATTGACAAAAGATGAATTTTGGGAAATTTTAATATGCATCTTCGTAAGGCCATGAAAAAAAAATTATTGGTTCTCAGGCACTCCCTCATCTAGTTGGAGGCTTGAAAAAAGCCCCTCATTGACCCTACTTTTTTGCCATTTCAATAAAATAAAAATAAAAAATCACCCCCTCACTACATTTTTGGTGTGTTTTACAATGTAAAAAGCTGCCTCATCTATTTTTTAGCAAATAAAAAGATAGAAATTAAAGCTCTGATGGAGCTGAAACTCGAAAGCCCTGAAAATTTACATGTGGCAAAACTTCATAGTCATCCAAAGAACTGCTGCATATGTCTGTATGTATTAAGTTATTCCATAATACGTGAAAATAATTGGATTGTGTGATTTCGTATGCATGTCAATTTCATAAATATATGCAATACACATGTCACAGGTAAACAAATGTTTTTTTCATCTTTGACAAATTACTGCTCGTTGATCCGAGATGCAATATAAAAAACAAGTAATTTGATAAACATGCATATTGTTTTCAATTTAAAATAATAATACCATATTTAACTCAAGAAAATGAAGAAATATAACTTAAATACATAATGTATATGATTTTGAAAGAAACTTGCGCACTATATTTTATCGGAAGCACGAAGATCATCTTTTAGAGCTGTTAATGGGCTTGAAGCATCACATGATTTTTTTCTTGTCATATTAACATCTCTCCAGCCATTTCATGGCTTTCGAGATAAAAATCACCTCCCTCCCTCATCAGTTTTAATGAAAAATGGCCTGAGAACCAATTAATTAATTATGTGTGGCCTAATTGATATTAAAAAGAGGCAAAACAGTGTTTTTACAACTTGCAAAACTTAAAAAGAATACCTGCCAACTTTTGAAAATGCTCATTGGGGTTTTGACAGGCAATTCAACTCTAAGCATACCATTGAAAAAATATATAGGCTAATCAATGATAATAGGAGGCTACAAATCCACTTTAATTTTATGTTTTTTTAACATCTTTATGGCAATAGTAATACAATAATTATGCAATAATGAAATGAAAGTTTTGTAAAGCAAGAAAGGGATAATTTTATGCTCTCATGTGTGGAAACCTTCATAAATAGGGATAGTTAGCAGGTATGAAAAATATGAAATTCCAAAGTATGTGTAATCCATGTGAAAATTCCAAAGTATGTGTAATCCACGTGAAAATTCCAAAGTATGTGTAATCCATGTGAAAATTCAAAAGTATGTGTAATCCATGTGAAAAAAGTTCATATAAGTGTATTAATTTTTCAGAGAAAAGGCAATAGCAGCTACAGGAGACAGAGGTGTACAACTAGCATCAGACTGGTAAGAGTCAAAGAGTGTACCTTGAAAGCTGAACTACCATTAGCACTAAAGTCTGTTTCACTTCCTTTAGATAATGGAAATTTTGCAATTTCTGCTTTATTTGAACATTAATTTCTCTAAAGTTTTGCATGGAGATCAAGAATGACCATACATAACTGAAAAATGACACTGTTACAATTAAAGACTTGTAAAAAGCACTGTGTACATGTGAATTTTTCTTGTTTTTTAAGACAGGTTAAAAATTCTAAGTGTTGGATTTTTCTATTTTGAGGGCGAACAGGCAGGTATATTTAATTGATAGGCAATATACATTTGGTTAATACTCGATCACCTTTCGACAGGTAAAAGGTGAAACTACCCATGTCAGATTAGTCCATTCTCGGTGACAATTGCGCACGGTAAATATTTTCCATTTAAACATAATAGAGGTTTTAAAAAAGTTTTTTTTCCTCAGAAGTATATGACTTGTTAATAAGTAATTATCGAATTTAGAAGTGTACAGTATTTTTACATAGTCATGCAAAATTTTGAGCCAAAATATACAGCAATGCAGTCAGGAGAATGCAAAATCCATTAGCTAAGGGAACTGAAACAGAGTTTAATAAATTTATTACTGATTAAATTCAGCACTGATAAGGCTATATACCTAAAAAGCTGAATTACCATTAGCACTAAAAAATTTATTACTGATTTATTTCAGAACTAACACATACAAGACTGTCTGGCATCCTTGTGCAAACAAAATGGCTTAATTATGAGGTGATCAGAGGTTGATAAGTAATCGGACAGTCCTTTGAATTTTTTCATCACTCAAGTGACTAATTTTCCTGACCAAATGTTATGCTAACTGTATGAACCTTTTTATTGTTTATCCATTCAATAATATTTATTCAAAATTATTGAAAAAGGAGATAAACACAGAAAAGTATTTTTTACAAAGTTTTCCACAAAGTGTCTAATTATAGTCCCCTGCTCCTCTTAAACCACTGATTTGAATTTCATGAAACTTATGAGATTAATTATATATTATAGATTTGCATTACCTATTTAGTTTTCCAATTGTTCCTATTTTGCATATTTTTGACATGTTTAGGACTTTGTCATTTTAGTTCTTTTAAATAAATGTAAACAATATGGAGAACACCTGGTATCCACTACTCCTTGACCACTTATCAGAACTTCATTAAACTTATGCAGGACCTTAATTGCATATTATAGTTGTGCACTATGTATTTTCCAATAATTCCTTTTTTCCAGATGATAAAGAAAATGCAGGAAGAGGCTGGGGGGGGGGGTATCCATGGCCCACTAGGCCACAGTAACTCTAGCTTGTTTTTCACAACCCAGTAATAAAAGTTTGGGCTTATACTAGTTTTCTGATGGTTCATCATTCTATATATAATCTCTCTGTCTTGCCTCAATAAATGTAGACATGTAAAAGTAACATGTTTCCTTACTTTTCTGAAGATTGCTTGAGTTAATATTTGAAATGTGAGTTTACATACATGTGAGTTGTCATAGTTCATCCATTTTTATCATGTTTATATTACTGACCTTTGAGTTTCAAGAATTTTTGTAATCAATATCAAATCAAAATCTGGAGCAAAATTATTCGATTTTTGATTACAGTCAATCATCTGGACAATGCTATTTATTATACTATGGTATTCTGTCAAGTTTTTTAAAATGCTGGAAATTGAGCATGGTGAATTTTATGTTTTGTTAAGTAACTGTCAGATGTGTATTTTCAGGTTACTGTCACATGTCAATGATCCGAACTTGGATAAGCAAATTCCAAGAGAATATATATTATACTTATGTCCTATTGGACCTCTACAATCACAACTCTCTGACTTCTGGGAGAAGAGTTTATCAGCTTGTAGTTGGAATGGAGCACATTCCTATTTTCCACATATAACACTGTGTCCTTTCTTTAAGGTATGTACATTTAGTGTATTGTATTAAGTTTATAATTAGACAGATATACCATTTCCAAGTCTAAATTGGCTAGAAATCATTTTACATGTTACATGTTGTCTTAAAGTGTCAGCATGTGACTCAGAAATCATGATAAGATTGGAATTTGAAAATGTTACTCACCAATTCATACTGTTCAATTTTTGTTTGTTTGAAATGTTATGTAAAAATGGTAAAACAAAATAGAGTTTCCAGGTTCTAATTATATATTGCACCCAGAAAAATCAAAATTGAATGGGACTTTCAGACCCTATAACCATAGAATGTAATACCAATACTTGACATGTATTGAAAAACTAATTTAGAAATCTTTCTTAACAAGTGCTGTTGGGGTCAATTCAGTAGAATGTACATCCAGTATGTCCATTTTCAAATTGTTGCCATACCATTGAAGTTGCCATATCTTCCCAGGTCAAGTTTTTGAGGTTCATAACATTTAACAGGTTTATTGTTGTAATGCAAAGTGAATGAAAAGTCTAGAGAAATGAGAAACATTGGTTGCTTATCTACCTGTACCAAATTCATTATATATTATCAAACTGGAGATCATTTTAATCAGCATATCAATAGCCTCTTTTTGATATTGAAATTAGATATTATCTCCACTTTGATTATATATAGCCATGGAGGTATTATATTGACAGGAGCTCCAACGACCCGACTTCAAACGTTCTATCTGCGAAACCGCCAAATAGTTAAGTAGCTGTTAATTGATAAGAAACACTTCATGCTGTTGTTGGAATCGTCAGTTTCAGTGGTTACGGAACTAACTGGAGTGACCATAAATCCTAACATCTGCGCTTTGCTCTCTACATCACTCCATTTTAATAGCCGAGTTGCGACGAAGTCAAACTCAGCTTATACTTTGATGAATGGTGTCTGGGCATCCGGGCATCAACTTTTGGTTTCCACATGATATCTTGAGAATCACATGTCATATCCAAATGAAACTTTGCACAGACATGAGTTATGATTAGAGGAAGATCCCTATTGATTTTAAGGTTTGTCGGACAAAGGTCAAGGTCACAACTCCTTAAAATAGAACAAAAATTTGACTTATCCGTTTCCACACAATATCTCCAGAACCACAATACACATCCAAAGGAAACTTGGCATAGACATGATCAGAGGAGGAACCCTATCGATTTTGAGGTTGGTGCGACAAAGGTCAAGGTCGCAACTTCAAAAAATGTAACAAAAATTAAACGTTTCAATAAATTCTAAAATCACAGGTTTGGTATTATTTGATAACAAAAATAACTAAAAAAAGTTTTATTGTTCATACAAAAGTAGTTTTTATATTGCTTTAAGATGTAAATTCATTTCAAAGTTCTAATTATATTCACCAACACACTTTTTTTGGATGACAAAAACATAAAAAAATGATATATTGAAAAGTCAAAATTAAAAAAAGGGAGGTAATAAGAAGTATTCAATATTACTAAAAGTCCTTTGCAATGTCCAGTAGAAATAAAATCTTAGATGAAAAAAATACATTTGTGTATTCTAATTTTTTTGTAAATCATTGATTTCAGCTATAGGTATTACCTGAATTATAAGGGGAACCCCTGCTCAAATCTTTTTTAAATGGTGGTCTGAAATGGGTTGTAATGGATAGTGGAGCTTTCAGTTGCCATGGAAACAAACCAGAACACTGAATCTTTAAATAAATAAGTGTTCTGCTACATATTTTCTGTAGCATTATAATTTTGTTATGCAAAAGGGGTTGGGGGCTCGAAATGTTTTGATTTCAGCAATACATATTACCTAGATTATAAGGGGAACCCCTCCCAAATTTTTTTTGAATGGTGGTCTGAAATGGGTTTAAATGGATAGTGGAGCTTTCAGTTGCCATGGAAACCAAACCAGAACACTGAATCTGAGGAAAACAGTATTGTGCTACATATTTTTCTTCACAATTTTAGAAACATGTGTAAACTAGATTATAAGGGGAACCCCTGCCAAATTTTTGTTTTGAAAGGGGGACTTGGAATGTTTTGATTTCAGCAATATGTATAAACTTGATTATAAGGGGAACCCCTGCCCAAATTGTTTTTTGAATGGTGGTCTGAAATGGGTTGTAATGGATAATGGAGCTTTCAGTTACCATGGAAACCAAACCAGAACACTGAATCTCTGAGAAAAAAAAATTCTGCTTCATATATTTCTTCACAATTTCAGAAACATGTATAAACTAGATTATAAGGGGAACCCCTGCCATTATTTTGTTTTTTGAAAGGGGGCTTGGAATGTTTTGATTTCAGTAATATTTTATGTAACCTGATTATAAGGGGAACCCCTGCCCCAATCTTTTTTGAGAGGTGGTCTGAAATGAGTTGCAATGGATAGTGGAGCTTTTGGTTGCCATGTATACCAAACTAGAAACATAGAAAAATAGACATTCTGATACATACTTATGCAATTTCAGCTGCAATAAAAAACTTAATTTTAAGGGGAACCCCTGCCCAAGGTTTTTTTTTTTTTGAAAAGGGAATTGGAATGTTTTGACTTCATGCAGTTATCAGCAGTATGTATCACCTAGATTATAACCTCTGCCAAATTTTTAGTCAAGTTAGGACAAAGTCAAACATCCTCAAAAGTTCCATTATAAATCTCTGATTGAAATCAAAGAATTTATATGCTTATATGCAACTATTTGCCTATCCGATGATGTACTTATGAAAATAACAAATGTTCGCAACTCGGCTTTCGCACCTTTGGTGTGTTTTCTAATTTTTTCACAGTCGGGAACGAAATCAATGACATTTATGTTTATTTTAGCTGCCTTTTTCTTGTTTATGCTTTTTCTCCAACTTATAAGCTTCAATTTGCAACATTCACAAATAATCTTTTGGAAATGAGGCAAGTCATTATGGACATCAATGTTTAAAAACAGATTTATGTCTCTTGCAAATTTGCTTTTTTCACACGGCAAAAGATGCGAAGTTGTTCTTATTTCTGAACTACACAAACGACAACTCAAAATATCCATTTCAAATATCTACAAAAGAAGGAAAATCATATGTATACATGTACATATTGCTTCTTTGTAGCTACACTGGTCAACACAAATAAATGCATTTAATGTGTTTGTGTTATGATATGAAATCGTGTGTGTTTCTACCGGTGCATTTATATGAATCGCAATAAAAAAGTTTTTGTATGAAAAGACAAGCAAATGCAAAATTCACTTTTGCAAACATAGATTTGAAAAGGCCTTTTTTAACTGACGTTCTGGTCGCAAAAGTTAGCATATGATTTCAGTATTCTTTATTGATGCATAATACACCCTTCAGAACTATAATACTTGGGGAAAAAACATTCTTTGTTTGATACTTGTCTAAACTTCCGAATGATGTGGAGTTTCCCATTTTAATTACTCTTCATGGGTTTCAAATTTTACAATTAACTAAAAAATGTTGCTCATCGTCACTAGCTTAATATATTTTGTATATGTTTATATACCGACCACTCTGTATAGGCAATGGCAATTCTGTGAAATTTTGTCAAATTCATGTTTAAAATATAGTTTTCAAAACGGTTTTGGGGGCCTGAATATGATGACAGCACGTTGGAAGCAACTAGTTTTTCTATATAATATCATGTTAAATTGTGTTTTTAATGAATATTTAACATCAAATTCTTATAATATATAATATGAAGAAAACTCCCGTTCTTGATAAAATATTGCCATCTTCATCTTGATTTTTTGTACATCCTACACGGTACAACCACATGTCGTCAAAAAATACTGTTATTCCGCTTTAAGAAGATATAATTTTTGTCATCCGGAACAAAAAATAAAAATATACTGACCTTTATGCATATTTCATGTTATTTGTGGCTGTAACTTCACTGAACGTTGGCCGATTTTGTCAATTTTTTAAACACTGTACATCGCAAAGTAAACGGAAACAGGTGACTATAATTAAATTGCAATATCTTGATAACAACGGGGGTTTCCGTGTTCTAATTAGATGGAAAGGTGATAAGGTCATTGATAGATTTAACACGTGATTATCAGTCTTCAAAATTTGTGGCGGTTTCACAGATATGTCACAAAGGAGTTAACACCTACTTAATGAACTGGGTCGGCGGCTTTCATATTTGAAGGATATCAGTGGGGTGGACATAGTGTTAATTTTTCTTTGGAGCTCCTGTCAATATAATACCTCCATGATATAACCGACTTGTTTCAGGGAGATAGCTGGCTGATGTTTCTCTGATTAGGTTTCCAACTGAAATTTTAGGCGCTTGTATCTTAAAAACTGGCACACTGACCTATTAGTATTTTTTTCTTAAAATGATATATAATTTATGTTTGAATAAATAAGAATATTTATTTCAAAAGCTTGATATTATAAAATTGAGGAGTGACCATTCTTAAAAAAGTTTTATTCCATTTTGTTTATTTTTTTCCCAGTGTGATGACAATAAGGTGGATGTATTAAGTAAAGCCATGACACATATGGAAGAGAGACTGAGTCGTTGTCCTGGAAAATTACACCTGGATTTCTTCAGTCAAGTCAATTTTATTGGGCTATTTGTTAAAGACCAACATTATGACTTTCTGATGAAAATGACTGATGAGTTTTCAGCAGAGATTAGAAAATCAGGTAAACAATGTCAGAGAACTCAATGTAAAAAATAGATGACAGGAAACACCTGCAATGGCTGAAAATTTTAATTACATGCCACAATCTGCCAGGGAACTACACAGGAAAAACATGTATAATACAAAAGACAAATGTAGACAACGATAGGAACTCAGGACAGCCGGACTTGGTACTGGCACTAGCAAAAGCCAGTGGTAGGGTTAAACCAGTTTATGGGTACCCAAACCTCCCCTTTATCTGTACTGTTTCCCTATAGTATAAAAAGAAAACCCAATATAGTTAGACTACTAACTCCATGACCACAGTCTTGAAAGGAGAGAAAAAGACAATATGTAATTTGAAAGATGGGTCATGGGGTGCTTGCTGCTAAACTGCTGGCTTGCTCAAGGAGCCTAGTCTGCTGGTAGAACACTTTCGCACTATCAAATCTGTTATTTGAAGGAAGATATAATTGTCACATTCAGCTTTTCTTTGTCATGTTTGTACTACATGTAAAAATACTTATACTATAACTAATCCAAGATTCTGATTATCGCAAAATATTCAACGAATGATCGAATAACGCAGTAATTCACGAATGCGCGAAGCGCATGAGTGAATTACAGTGTTTTTCGATCATGAGTTGAATATTTTCGATAATCAGAATCAAGGATTAGTTATAGTTTTTATTATATAGATCTTCAAGCATATTTGATGGTTCAGTTAACGTTTCATTTCATGAACTACGTTTTCAAGATTAATCCACTGTGACGTTTACTTAACAACAACGTTGACAACGTCTATTGTGACGTCACTTCCTAGAGTGAAATTATGGAAAATAATTTCACAGTTAATTATCACTTTTCTTTAACTTGGAAATCTCAATCTTTCACCACTATCTATATAATAAAACATGTTTTTATATGAAAAACATAAACAAAACTCATTTGTGACAAATACTGTTAACATGGAAATTTTCCTCTGTTGTCAATAGGGTTTGTAAGTCTCGTTAAATTCTGAAACTTCCGGGCACATAAATTGTACCCGGATGTTACATTTTTGACAAAAATATATGACGTTTCAAGCAAAAATGTGAACGTCATAATCCTTTGACGTCATGTTAAGGCTGGAAACTTTTTCGAATTGTATTTTTAACGTGAAATCTCGAGGGTCACATGGCGAGACTTACATACCCTAT
>MJUU01028670.1:40868-67055 GCA_002080025.1 Modiolus philippinarum
GGAAAATTCAACATTTTCCGATTTCAATGAAATTTGGTTTCCAAATACATATTGATGTTCACAATAGTCCTAAGTTGGTCCCCTTTCAAAAAAGTGTCTGTCAAGTCCGCATCATATCCAAGATGGCCACCAGCGCGTGAAGCCTGGTTTTATCATTGGACCCTATGGGAAGGTATTCAAAGATATTCTTCTCTGAAGCCGCAGAGCCAATCGGAACCAAATTTGGCCAGAATAGTCGTTAGGTGGTTCCCTTTCAAAAATGAGTCCGGCAAGTCTGCACATCATCTAAGATGGCCACCAGCGGGGAACTTAGTTTAACATTGGACCCTATGGGGAAACATATTCCAAGATCTTCTCTTCTGAAAGTACTTGGCCAATTGGAATCACACTTGGTCACAATGGACCTTAGTTTGTCCCCTTCTTAAAATGTGTCAGGCTTGTCTGAACAGATTCAAGATTGGCATTCAACATTGGTATTATTATTTTTGACTGTTTTTGTCAGCAATGGCCCAGGTGAGCGATACAGGCTCTTGAGAGCCTCTTGTTATCAACTCCTCTGAAACCACTGAAGCAAATTCAACCAAACTTTGCAGGAATGAAGTAGGCAAAGTCCTTTACAAAGATTGCTCATTTCGTTCCGATTCGACAAAAAACATGGCCGCCAGCGCGGAACTTGTATTTAACATTAGACCCTATGGGAACACATCATTTTCATCAATTCCTCTGAAAACACTGAAGCAAATTCAACCAAACTTTACAGGAATAATGTATGGAAGATCCTTTACAAAGATTGCTCATTTCGTTCTGATCCGACAAAAGACATGGCTGCCAGCACGGAACTTATATTTAACATTGGACTCTATGGGAAAAACGTCATTTTCATCAACTCCTCTGAAACCACTGAAGCAAATTCAACCAAACTTTACAGGAATGAAGTAGGCAAGGTCCTTTACAAAGATTGCTCATTTTGTTCCGATCCGACAAAAAACATGGCCGCCAGCACGGAACTTGTATTTAACATTGGGCCCTATTGGAAAACATCATTTTCATCAACTCCTCTGAAACCACTAAAGCAAATTCAACCAAACTTTACAGGAATGAAGTAGGCAAGGTCCTTTACAAAGATTGCTCATTTCGTTCCGATTCGACAAAAAACATGGCCGCCAGCGCGGAACTTGTATTTAACACTAGACCCTATGGGAAAACATCATTTTCATCAACTCCTCTGAAACCACTGAAGCAAATTCAACCAAACTTTACAGGAATGAAGTAGGGAAGGTCCTTTACAAAGATTGCTCATTTCGTTCTGATTCAACAAAAAACATGGTCGCCAGCGCGGAACTTGTATTTAACATTAGACCCTATGGGAAAACATCATTTTCATCAACTCCTCTGAAACAACTGAAGCAAATTCAACCAAACTTTACAGGAATGAAGCAAGGAAGGTCCTTTTACAAAGATTGCTCATTTCGTTCCGATTTGAAAGAAAACATGGCCGCCAGTGCGGAACTTGTATTTAACATTGGACCCTTTGGGAAAAACATCATTTTCATCAACTCCTCGGAAACCACTGAAGCAAATACAACCAGACTTTACAGGAATGATGTATGGAAGGTCCTTCACAAAGATTGCTCATTTCATTTCAATTCAACAAAAAAGCATGGCCACCATGCAGAACATCGAAAACCCTGCTGTTAAGTATTTTGTCAGGTGAGCGATACAGGCTCAGTCTCTGAGCTTCTAGTTATCTAACCATGCAATGAAAATGTCATGTAGTCAATTCTTTTCTGCTCTGAAATACAATTTTCACCAGTATTTTTGCTTCTGTCATATTGATTAATAAATAACAAAATATGGAGGTTACTGTGAATTTAGTTTCTGCATGTGGCTATTTTGACAACTTATGTTTTTTCAGTGCAGATCAAATGAAAACATTTGGAAATCCAGAAACTGAAATATGTGTAAAAGCTGAAAGAGAACAAAAAAACATTGTGATCTAAATAGAAAAGAGTTCATGTGATATTGGTGAAATTTAACCATATTGGTGAAATTTAACCTCTGTGATATTGGGGAACTTTACCCTCTGTAATATTTGTGCATTTGAGTTTATGTGATATTGCTGCTTTTTGGATTCTGTGATATTGGTTATTTAAGCTTTTATGACTGTGATGGATTTTAGTTCCTGTGATGTTGGATAAATTAAGTTTCTGTGATATTGATGAATTTTAGCTTCTTTGGTATTGGTGAATTTTAGCTTCTGTGATATTGGTGAATTTTAGTTTCTGTGATATTGATGAATTTTAGCTTCTGTGGTATTGGTGAATTTTAGCTTTTGTGATGTTGGTGAATTTTGATTTTTGTGATATAAATGAATTTTAGCTTCTGTGATATTGGTGAATAATAGCATGTTATATTGGTAGATTTTAGCTTCTGTGGTATTGGTGAATTATAGTTTCTGTGATATTGGTGAATTATAGCCTCTGTGATATTGGTGAATTATAGCCTTTGTGATATTGGTGAATTATAGCCTTTGTGATATTGGTGAATTATAGCTTCTGTGATATTGTTGACTTATAGCTTCTGTGATATTGATGAATATTAGCTTCTGTGTTATCGATGAATTTTAGCTTCTGTGATATTGGTGAATTAGAGCGGCCTTCATTTACTTTAGGGGACCCACTACTTTAGGGAGGTGATTTTTTGCATTTACATTTGTTACAGTAGCTTCGGTTAGGGTTAAGGTTATGGGTTAGGGTTAAAGTTAGGAATATGGCTAGAGTTGGTGTCCTCTTGTTATTATTTAGGTTAGGGATATGGTTAGCCTACTAGGACAGGGTCCCCTAAAGGTAACATAGGCCATTGTTATACCTTATAATATTTTCCTTATATAAATGCATTGGGGAAAAATATCGACAATTTGTCTGTTTTATGTCTCAAACCAAAAAACCATCTGTTGACCAGTGAACAGTTTTCAGTCTGTTGACCGACACCGATCTGTTGACCACCTGCCTTATTTTGATTGGTTCAAAAATATCATGCCCGTATCACATGATCTCCTGTCGTCTGCATAACCAAATTGGCGACGTGAATTGTATTCAGATGAAATGGAGCGTATTCATTGAATATGAAAAGGTATGACAAAACAGTTATAGACTGGGTCCTCAAACAACAGCTGTTTTGTTTGACCCTCTGACTAAACTGTTGCACTCAGCCTTCGGCTTCGTGCAACAGTTCAGTCCTCGGGTCAAACAAAACAGCTGTTGTTTTCGGACCCAGTCAATAACTGTATATTATAGCTTCTGTGATATTGGTGGATTTTAGCTTCTGTGATATTGATGAATTCTAGCTTTTGTGATGTTGGCGAATTTTAGCTTTTGTGATATTGGTGAATTTTAGGTTCTGTGATATTGGTGAATTATAGCCTCTGTGGTATTGGTTGATTTTAGCTTCTATGATATTGGTGAATTTTAGCTTCTGTGATATTGATGAATTTTAGCTTTTGTGATATTGGTGAATTTTAGCTTCTGTGATATTGGTGAATTATAGCCTCTGTGGTATTGGTTGATTTTAACTTCTATGATATTGGTTGATTTTAGCTTCAGTGAAATTGGTGGAATTTAGCTTCTGTGATATTGATAAATTTAAGCTCCTGTGATTTTGATATTGGCGGATTTTGTTTGGTTTCTGTGATATCAATGAATTTTAGCTTCTGTGATGTTTGTGAATTATAGCTTCTGTGATATTGGTGAATTATAGCTTCTGTGATATTGGTGGATTTTAGCTTTTGTGATATTGGTGAATTTTAGCTTCTGTGATATTGATGAATTTTAGCTTCTATTATATTGGTGGATTTTAGTCTGTGATATTGGTGGATTTTAGCTTCTGTGATATTGGTGGATTTTAGCTTCTGTGATATTGGTGAATTTTAGCTTCTGTGATATTAATGAATTTTAACTTCTATGATATTGGTCGATTTTAGCTTCAGTGAAATTGGTGGAATTTAGCTTTTGTGATATTGATAAATTTAAGCTTCTGTGATTTTGATATTGGTGGATTTTTGTTTCTGTGATATCAATGAATTTTAGCTTCTGTGATGTTTGTGAATTATAGCTTCTGTGATATTGGTGAATTATAGCTTCTGTGATATTGGTGAATTTTAGTTTCTGTGATATTGATGAATTTTAGCTTCTGTGATATTTGTGAAATATAGCTTCTGTGATATTGGTGAATTATAGCTTCTGTGATATGGATGAATTTTAGCTTGTGATACATTTTGTACTGATGAGTTTTAGCTTCTGTGATATTGGTGGATTTTAGCTTCTTGGTGAATTTTAGCTTCTCTGATATTGATGAATTTTAGCTTCTATTATATTGGTGAATTGTAGCTTCTGTGATATTGGTGAATTTTAGCTTCTGTGATATTGGTGAATTATAGCTTCTGTGGTATTGGTTGATTTCAGCTTCTATGATATTGGTGAATATTAGCTTCTGTGATATTGGTGAATTATAGCTTTTGTGATATTGGTGAATTTTAGCTTCTGTGGCATTGATGAATTTTAGCTTCCATTGTATTGGTGGATATAAGCTTCTGTGATATTGGTGGATTTTAGCTTCTGTGATATTTGTGGATTTTAGCTTCTGAGTTATAGGTGAATTTTAGCTTCTGTACTATTGGTGAATGATAGCTTCTGTGATATTGATGAATTTAAGCTTATGTGATATTAATAAATTTTAACTTCATTGATATTGGTTGATTTTAGCTTCAGTGAAATTGATGGAATTTAGCTTCTGTGATATTGATAAATTTAACCTTCTGTGATTTTGATATTGATTGATTTTAGCTTCTGTGATATCGATGAATTTTAGCCTCTGTGATGTTTGTGAATTATAGCTTCTGTGATATTGGTGAATAATAGATTCTGTGATATTGGTGAATTTTAGGGTCTGTGATATTGGTGAATTATAGCCTCTATGATATTGATGAATGTTAGCCTCTGTGATATGGTGATTGTTAGCCTCTGTTATATTGATGAATATTAGCTTCTTGGATTTTAGCCAGTATATGATGGAATACAGCTTAAGACATGCTTTTTTNNNGGGGGGGCTCACTTGACGTTTGCTTTTGCTCCCCTTAAGCATTTTCCTTCAGTCTTTCATCATTTGTAAATTTTCCAAAGTCAGAAGCACACTTAGGTCACAACAGTTTTGGGATTTTTGGATTGCCATGAGCATGGAATATAATTTGACATCACTCAATGTGAATCTTCTTTGATATCTCTTGGCCAAATAGAACCACACCTGGTCAAAGTGGTCCTTGTATTGTTTAAATCTAAAAGGTCTGCACCTTATCTGAAATGATGGAAAGCATAAAACATTGTTTTACATTGGATTGTTTAAAACACACACTCTAAAGATTTTTTTCTTCGAACTACTTGTCACATTAGTCTTTTAGTAGTCTTCTTTTTTGGGGTACATAGTTTAACTTTTGTCTCTTCAGTATGGGAACACATTTTTCTCATGTAAAACACTGGGCCAATAAGAAGCAAACTTAGTAACAATAGTCCTTGGGCGATCTGTGAAAATCGTGTCAGGCAGAAGTGCACATTATAAATATACTGTTGACACAGAATATGTCTCACCTTTCCCATGCATCGCATGAATCTGCTCATTGATCTTCAGCAGCAGCCATGATACCAAATGTATCACTGATCACAATCATGATAATGCAACTGCATACCAAATATTAATGGGCTACTATGAGGTGTTGATGGTAAACAAACACAAGAAAAAACTTAAACATTGATAAACAGTGCAAAATTTGGAAGTTTATGGAGCATGACTGCGGGGGTAAAGACAAAAAAACGCCACTGAAACTGAGCTGCAATGATGCTAATGCAACTGCATACCAAATATCATTGGACAACTATGAGTGGTTGATGCTAAACAGACACAAGAAAAAACTTAAAAGATTGGAAAAAAAAAAACAATTCAAAATTTCGAAGTCATTGACGCATGACTGCGGAGGCATAGACATAAAACGCCACTGAAACTGAGCTGTACTAATTACAAATTATGCTTGGTGTAGTCTATAGATTTTCCAGTGGGGAAAGATATATAATACACCCTCAAAAAAGTATTGTTATTCCAAAAACAAGGAGCTCTATGACTGAAATGAAATGGCATCTTGGTCCGAATGATATATTAATCAGCAATAAAGGAACCCACCTTGGTATTATATGAGCACCTAAAAATGAGCTGTCATGTAATGTTACAGAGCGTATCTACTGTGCAAGAAAAACTCTGTATAGCTTGATGGGCACAGGTCTACATGGTTCAAATGGGCTCCCTCCAATACAGTGCTTATCTATGTACACAACATATGTGCTTCCTCGTCTGTTATATGGCTTAGAAGTATTTGTTCCAAGACAGTGTGACTTAAATCTGTTGGAAAACTTCCATATTAAAATGTTGAATCAATTCAAGCTTTACCACCCAGATCAGCTAAGAGTATAACTCGCCTATTAATAGGAAGCAGACAAATTGTTGCTGAGCTCCATTTACGTCAACTATCTCTGCTAGGTTGTATTTTAAGAAGTCAAAATTTAACTCTTAAAAGTATTATGGTCCGTCAAATGTATACTAAACTAGAAAATTCGATAAGTTGGTTTATTTATATACAGAATATTCTAGAACAATATAAGCTTCCAAATTTAGAACTTTTGATGGAACAAATTTCAGCAAAACTAATGTGGAAAATCAAGTAAAGAAAGCAATTGATAAATATTGGTCTAAACAGTTGATATATGAAAATCTTTAAAAAGTTCATTAATCTACTGCAATTTCATTGAGCTTAAAATTGGAACTCCCCATGGAATATAGAAAAGAGTTAATATGAATAGAAAAGATATCAGAAGGGCTTCAGTCAAGTGTAGAATACTTATCGGTACATATATACTACACACAGATTTACAAAAATTTATAATGATGTCGAACCAACTTGTCCATTGTGTCGTTTAGAAAATGAAGATATCATCCACTTTCTCTTAAAATGCAACTCTCTTCTTCAGTATAGAACCCAATGTTTAAATGTCTTAAAATTTCTTTTAGTTAACAGCTTTAGTCAAAATCTTTAGGAACCTTTACAATCTGAACCTATTTTGCTAACTTATCTCATTCTGGATGCATCGTATCTGGTACAGAAAAACCTTTTACCAGATGGTACTGCTTTTTTTAGAGTCAATTGAAACTATGACAAGGAAGTTGTGTTTTAATTTACGTTGTGGTAGAACATTTTTAATTAATTCATGTAAATAAATGGTCAGGTGTGGAAAATTGCTCAAATCCTCTGTATGTATTTTAGATTTTAGCAGATTTTATTTGAACTTTTATGTGAACATTTTTAAATTTTCAATCGACTTGATTGAAAATTGTGCTCTAATCAACTGGAGGATTCTACGAACAAGAAGAAGATGCTAATGCAACTGCATATCAAATATCAATAGGCTAACACAGGTGGTTGATGTTAAACAGACCCAAGAAAAAACTAAACAATTGTGGACGCTGCTGTCGCTGCTGGTGGAATCACCATACCTATGTCTCGCTTTTTTTTACTATTGTCGAAGGCTCGACAAAAACAAGAGACTCTCAAGAGCCTGTGTTGCTCACCTGGGCCACTTCCGACATAGACAGTCCAAATAACATAAATAATAAAGAGCCCCCTTTTCAAGTGTGTTAACACTATAGACCTTGATGTTATTTGCTTCAAAGTTAACTATAGCTGATTGCAACCATTTTGGATATGGTCAAGAATTACTGGCCACCCTTTTTAAAGGGGACCAACTGAGGTAAGAACAAAATCACAAACCCTAAAAGCACCACCAAAGGACAATTGTGACTCAATTTGGTTCCAACTGTCCTAACAGTTTCAGAGGAGAATATCATTAAATGTGTTTTTCCCATAGGGTACAATGTTAAACTAAGTTCCCCGCTGGCATTCATCTTGGATAAAGTGCAGACTTACCAGACATATTATAAAGGGGACTATCCAAGGACTATTGTGACTAAGTTTGGATCAAATTGGCTTTGTTGTTTGGAAGAGAAAATCTTTGTGAATGCTTTCCCATCTTGTCCAATGTTAAACTTTGTTCCCCACTGGCAGCCATCTTGGATGTCATGCAGACACATTTTTCAAAGGGGACCAACTGAGGACTACTGTGACTAAGTTTGGTTCCAATTGGCCAAGAAGATCTCTGGATATGTTTTCCCATAGGGTACAATGTTAAACTAAGTTCCCCGGCGGTGGCCATCTTGGATGAAGTGCAAACTTGCCAGACATACTTTTTAAAGGTGACAGCCCAAGGACTTTTGTTACTTTTGTTACCCAAGTGTTGATAAAATTGGCTTTGTTGTTGCAGAGAAGATCTTTGAATGTTTTCCCATAGGGTCCCATGTGAAACTTTATTCCCTGCCGGTAGCCTATGGATATGCTAGAGACTTTCAAAGGCACCAACTAAAGACTATGATGACCAAGGTGGCTTCCAACTGGTCTAACAGTTTTTCAGAATGAGATCTTAGAAAATGATTTTCCACGGGGTCAAAAGGTAAACTAAGTTCCCCGCTTGCGGCCATCTTGGAAGACGTCGCACAACTAGACCATGTTCAATAAAATGTAGTCCTTGACACGCTGAACATTTTTGCAATTTTAGACCATATTCAATAAAATGTAGTCCTTGACATGTTGAATATTTTTTGCAATTTAATCTTGACTTCCATCTCAAATTGTTTTTGAATATTAGACAAAAGGTATAAAATCAAGAAAAATCTTGCTAATAAAGGGAACTAACTCCTACTTGGGTATTTAGATAGATCTTGATATTCTGAAAATTTTGGCAATATCAGACATGATTTTGTACAAATTTGAAAGAATAGAAAATACTGCCTAAAAATAGGAAATAGGGGGGTTAGCCCTGTGAAAACATCATTTTCCTGCTGGTTCTACAAAACTGAACAACTTTTGAAATTATTTTCTGAATTAAAAAAATAGGTATTCCTATTTAAATCATGTCTGCAATATAAACTTAACCTCTGCCTGTTATACCGGTAGTTTTTTTTCAAATGAAAAATAAAAAAATATCCAAATTTTGAAAATTTTATGGAAAAAGGGCAATAACTCTAAAATGGGTCTTCAGATTTTCGTCAAAATTGCAAGGTGGGTAGATCTTGTCATGCCTAACATTTTAACCCCCATGTCAGATTTTTGATATCTGTGGCGGTTTTAGAGTTATTTGCTAAAAACTGCAATCTAACCCTATGTTCTATTTTTGGTAATGTCAGCTATGTTGTTTGACCTTGGACATAGAAAATAACAAATTTGAAACTTAAGATACCTTAGTGATTATTCAGTTGAACTTTGGTTCCATTTGCCCCAGTGGTTTCAGAGGAGAAGATTTTTGAAAGTGAGCTAACGACATACAGACGCCGGACGATGGACACCAAGTGATGGCAAAAGCTCACCCTGGCATAGCCAGGCGAACTAAAAAGAGCACAACCAAGGATGGTAATGGGACTTACTGAAAACTAGAGCTGTCGCCGAATGGCAGCCAGGTATACCCCCCGCTAATTGAACCCTGAATTAATATGGCAAGTGAAAATTTAAGTGTGCGTGGACCCAATACAGTTGTGGACACAATACAAATGTGGACACAATACAAGTATGGACAAAAAGATATATCTCCCCCTTTTTTCTGAAAATATTAAAGACGAATTATCTCCCCTTCAAAATTTCTGACAGCAATCATATTACTTCATGCACATCTTCAGCTGTTACTTAAACTGTGCAATGTTTCATCAAAATCCAAGCAGTGGTTTAGGAGAACATGTGCTGACAAGGATCACCCCTCCCCCTTTACACAGAAAATATTCAAAGGCAAATTATCTCCCCTTAAAAATTTAAGACAGCAACCATATTACTTCATGCACATCTTGAGGAGGTGTACCACAACTATATAACATTTTATCAAAATCCAAGCAGCCACTTAAGAGAACATGCGCTGACAAGGTTTGTCTACCCCCCTTTTTCCAGAAAATATTCAAAACAAATTATCTCCCCTTCAAAATTTTGGGCAGCAACCATATTACTTCATGCACATCTTCAGATGGTGTACTACAACTGTGTAACATTTCATCAAAATCCAAGCAGCCGTTACAGAGAACATGCGCTGACAAGGTTCGCCTCCCCTATTTTTCCAGAAAATATTCAAAGACAAATTTTCTCCCCTTCAAAAATTCGGGCAGCAACCCTATTACTTCATGCACATCTTCAGATGGTGAACTATAACTGTGTAACATTTCATCAAAATCCAAGCAGCTGTTTAGGAGAACATGCGCCGACAAGGTACATGGAAGGACAGACAGACAGACAGACAGACAGACAGACAGACAGACAGACAGACAGACTGACTGACGGACATCGGACAGGGTGATTCCTATATACCCCCCAAACTTTGTTTGCGGGGGTATAACTACTTCAAAGATGTTATGCCTTGAAGACTATCAGACAGCATAGTTTTACACTTTACTATAAGAGAGTCTTTTTCTATCAGGCCAATAAGATCCAACTTATTATACCCCCTGCAAACGAAGTTTTGGGGATATATAGGTTTCAGCCTGTCTTTCTGTCCGTCCACAAATAGGGTACTAATTTTATGTTGTCAACTAATCTTGACCAGAAAATTTTGAGAGTGTTTCTATATATGTTGAACATGTGCACCTCATATTTTGATTGTATTTGATTAATTTTTCCGGATTTTACAGATAATTGGAACTTAGCCTTTTTTCAACAATATTCTATAGGCAGGGTACCAATTTTGTGTAATCAACTCCTCACAGTTTTTCGTTAAGAGGTCTAAAACTTTCCAGAGTGTTTGTATATACATTGTTCATGTGCACCTAATTTGGTTGCCTTTTAAATTTTTTTTCAGATTTAAGAGCTAGTTTAACTAAGTTATTTTTCGACAAAATTCTATAGACAGGGTACCCATTTAGTGTAATCAACTGTTCAAACAGCTATCAACCAAAAAGTCTAAAACTTTGCAGAGATTTCTATATACATTGAATATGTGCACCTCATATTTTGGTTGCATTTGGTCTGTCTGGCCCAAAGCTTATTGATCTTTTGACCTAAACTTTGTACATTTGCATGTGGGTGTATCATAATTAGACAGTGTGTTGCTTACCATAATGCCTTCTCATGACCTTGATTTTGAGGTCAAATTACTGACTTTTTAAGCTAAAGGTGAGAACTTTTTCATTTTTTGACATAGACTTATGCATAACATTCAAATGTATCATCATAAGAGGGTGTGAGGGTATCGTAAGATGCTGTGTCGCTTCTAGAATGGCTTTCTTGTGACCTTGACCTTTGACCTTAAGATCTAATTACTGAATTTCATAGATCCAGGCCACAACTTTTCCATCTTTACACCTAGACTTAAGATATTTGTATGTGGTGCTATCATCTCATGATGATACCCATTCATGTGGTGTTGTGTACTATTATGACCTCCTCATTGACCTTTGAACTTGAATTGAATTCAGACTACTAGAAATTTCTCATCTTTTGTCCTAGACTTAAATATTTAGCATGTGGGTGTATCACCATGAGAAGGTGTGTCTTGTACCATAACATCTTTCTTGTACCTTGACCTTTTACCTCAAGTTCTAAAGTATTAAAATTCGAAACAGTCAGTCTGTCCTCGCCTTTACTTTTTCATCTTTTGACCTAAACTTAGTATATTTGCCATGTGGGTGTTTCATAATAAGACAGTGAGTAGCATACCATAATGACTTCTAATGACCTTTGACCTTGGGGTGAAATTTCTGAATTTTAAGCTCCAGCCAAAACTTTTTCATCTTTTGACACAGACTAAGGATATTTAGCATGCAGATGAGAAGGTGTGTCACAAACCATATTGGCCTACTTGTGACCTTGACCTTTGACCTTAAGGTCAGATTAATGATTTTTTAGGTCAAGGCCACAACTTTTACATCTTTGACCCAGACTTAAGATATTGGTCATGTTGGTGTACCATAATAAGATGGTGTATCACTTACCAAATAGCCTTCTTGTAACCTTGACCTTTGACCTTGAGGTAAAATAAGGGAATTTTACAGATATGGACAGAACATTTGCATTTTTAGCTAGACTTAGAATATTTGTATGTAGGGCCATCATCATGAGACGGTGTGTCATGTACCATGATGACCTCATAATTTGACCTTTGACCTTGAGGTCAGATTACTGATTTCTTTTGTCTCCGGGCTAGAACCTTTCATCTTTTTACCTAGACTTAAAATATTTCATATATGGGTGTATCCTCATGAAAAGGTATTTTGCATACCATAATGGCCTAATTGTGACCTTGATCTATGACCTTGAGGTTAAATTCCTAAAATTTGAAGTAGATAGCCTGTCCAGGAGATAAATTTTTTCATTGTTTGACCTAGACTGAAGATATTTTGGCATATGGGTGTGCCAGCATAAGAAAGTACTGTGGAAGTACTTTTATTCATGGACATCAAATTTCGTGGTTTTCATCAATATCATTATTTTCGTGAGTACTTAAATTCATGGTTTCAAATTCCTTATATTAAAACTCTATAGAAAATATGCATTTCATTGGGAACTTAATTTCGTGGTTTAACCGACCCACGAAATCCACGAAAATTGGAACCCCACGAACAATAGTACTTTCACAGTATATCATGGCCTTTGTGTGTCCTTGACCTTGCAGTCAAGTAACTGTTTTTGTTCAAGTTTTTCCCTGTTAGGGCCATAACTTTTTGTCTTTGACTTATTCTTAAGGTATTTGGCATGATGTGACCATTGCATTTTGTAGGGCCAACTATCTCAGAAAGACTTTTTTGAAAATTATTGCCAAGTGTTTTCTTTATTGTATTTACGGTGCAGTTTGTTCAGTATGAATGCATTAAAGCTGCATATCAGATTTGAGGTAGTGTCTACAGTTTAAAAGAAACAAAAAGTTCAAAGGATTAAAAAAATAAAGAGTTGAGCTTCTTTATTCAAGTCAAATGTTGATGTTTTTTTTTTCTGTAGATTTCTTTTTGTGAGATCCTCATGCAATTTCATGTAACGTTTGATTTCAATTAAGAGATTAACATAAATATATTGTTGGGAATTTCTTATGTTTTGATAACTCAATACAAAATTTACTGCAAATTTAGATTCTGCAGATGCACATTTAGACAACTCGTCTCTTCAGTGCAGATCAAATCAAAATGTTTGGAAGACCTTAATCTAAAATGTGTGTAGAAACTTATAAGAAACAATAAAACAAAAAGATCTAAATGAAAAGCAGTAAACCAATATACCTCCCCTCGGTGTATAAAAAAACAACTAAGGACAGAGTTATGATAGAGGGAGTTGCTTCTAAGTTTTAAACAAATTTTGTCAAAAATATAGATATTGCAAATTTCAAAATAAAATCAGTATTCATGCCAGCATCAAAATACTGACTACATTTACTTGGTTGATGAATATCCTCGGGACTATCAGTCCACCAGCACAGACACGGACCCAATTGTAAAAAAAATTTTCAATACAGAAGTTATTGAGATTGAATATTTTTTTTCTTTCAATAGATGAAAACACTGAATTTAAAGAATATGGTCAACGATTCCTTCTGTTCTGCCTTAAAATGTGCATATTATATGCAATATCTGTTTGAAAAAGAAATGTAAATACTATGGGGAATTTGACTTTGACAAAACTGAAGATACACATGTTCTGAGTAATGAGTCAAAACTTTTGATACATATAAGATTTATTTTTGTGTAGAAACAGCAAGGTCAATCCAGTGGTATTCTGATTTATATGTTATAAATGTATTCAATTCTTGAGAAAATTTCCATTGATTTTTTATTTAACATGTGCATCAGTAGGTCAAATTGGTATATCACAGCTGCTATGGTGATATACCTCCAAATAAAATATCTAATAAACTGTGGACACAGGATATGTCTCTTGCATCACCTTAATTTGCGCAATGATATACTGCAGCAGCAATAAAAATAAAATATAATTCGTTAACAGTGTTTACAATTTCCTTGGAAAAAACGATGCAATCACTCATGCATGACTAAGGGGCCAGGACCACCATCTGGGTGTGGAATTGGTATGTACTTCTGAAGACGCAACTGCATGTCAAAAATCAAGTGAATAGGACTACTGGTACAGGCTGTACAAACTGCTTGCTAAAACCTTAAAGTGGCCGTTCATGCGTGACTAAGGGGCCAGGGCCATCATTTGGGCATTGAATCAGTATGTACTCCCAAGACACAACTGCATGTCAAATATCGATTGCCTAGGACTACTGGTATAGCCTGTACAAACTGCTTGCTAAAAACTTAAAGTGATCTTTATGCATGACTAAGGGGCCAGGGCCACCATCTGGGCATGGAATCGGTATGTACTCCCCAAGACACAACTGCATGTCAAATATCAAGTGCCTAGGACTACTGGTATAGGCTGTACAAACTGCTTGCTAAAAACTTCAAGTGATTGTTCAGTGTGACTAAGGGGCCAGGCCCATAATCTAATTAGTGATTTGAGTTGTACCCATAATAATGCAACTGCACATCAAATACTGTGAGCCTACAACTAAATTAAGCTTGTTAATTCACAATAGTTTGCAATTGCTGACGCCGCCGTCGCGGCCAGAAATGCTATCCCTAAGTCTCACTTCCACAACTTTTTGGTCACGGGCGAGACAAAAATCTAGATCAAAAGACAAAAGTTCTAACTTTACACAACTGTTTTAACAGATAAGGAGGAATGCAATATGTTTGTCTTTATCATTAGGAAAATAAAGTCTGTTACATTGTATCCAATTTATTACTTATATTTCTCACATCTATATAGTTAAATTTTCACATTTTAAAGTTCGAGATTCACCAAGAACTTTAAAATGTGAAAATTTAACTATCGAGATGTGAGAAATTATCGTAAGAAACCAGAAAACAATGTTGGAGATTGTTTCTCTAATTCCTACCCAATTCATTTGAAGTAAAGCGATCTCCATAGTCTCCAGTCTCAAATATGCCACCATTTTGTTGCTATCATCGTTGTTATATGTGTATCATTGCGCCATTCATTGAAAGGGATGTTGAGTATAATATATTTGATAAAAATGTCATATAATATCAATAAATTGAGTTATCTTAGTCATAAAAATGCAAAAACCATTTTGCTAGACAATGATGCAGGTGTTAATTTCATCAACATCTGGTTGCACTATTTCTAGAAACTGACATGAGACATTTACATGATTGACCAATTGCCAACTGAGATCAAATTTACCCACAATAACTAATCTATCAGGAGGTGTTTAAATTTGCTAGAAATTAGAGAAACATATTTACTTCTGTCAAGATTTAAATAACATATTTTTTTTCTTTGCTTAAAGATCATCTGAGATGCATTCCAAGTCTGTCATATCTTTCTTCTGACAAATATTTTGAGCATGGAGTGAATAACTTTAATTTTGCACTATTAATTAACATTTTCATTACCATATCTCATTAATTCTTCCAAGCACAGAAACACAAAACAAAATTTATATAAAAATATGTATTTCATAAATAATAAATAAATGTACTTCATTTTACAAGTAAATAATGAGAAAACACGATAAAATAAGACTAAACAAGATATTTCCTGAATCAAGATTTGATAGGTCTTATCAATATCTACTTTCAGAAATAATGTGAATAATTTAATATATGTCATTCAAAATACAGAACAAATTTAAAAATTTACTGAATTCAGTATCTAATGAAACACCTTTTGGGACAACATCATATGTTTCCTCTAATATTTGTTTCATGAGAAGTTATAGGCAAGATCACAAAGTGATGCTGCCAGCGATGAAAAAGTTTAAGTCCAACAATTTCCCCAAGGATATGTCAGGACATGATTATATATGACAGTATGCACATTTTATTATTAAAATGCATTTTTATCCATTGATTAACACCATTAAGGAACAATTATGTTTATATATTATAGTTTAACAATAGCTTTGTTCACAGGTGTAAAGATAGACAGACTGGCTGCTATTAACACCACTGAAATTTGTGAATTTGTAAATTGAAGAAAAATTCATAGACAAACCCAACAATGTGACTGCACATTTAAAAGACAGGACAGAAATACCGCTCTACTCCTTCAAAATTTGTAACTTTTGAGCTGGTTCTGACAATTCTCCAAGGGTGAGATGAAATTTAGGTGAAACATTACAAAATCACATCATGTTTGATTTTTAACTTGATATCTTCGTTTGAGCTGTATACACAAAAAAAATTAAAAACCAAGATATCAAACAAAATTCAATGTTTCTACAGTATTCTATTGTCCTTTATGTAATTTTTTTGATAAATGTTTTATGCTACATGTACAATGTTTACATGAATTAAATTTCGACAAAAATCTGACAAAAAGTGATCTTCTCCATACAACCAATCTATATACCACATGTATGAAACTTAATGTTAACCAAAAGTATAACTATGTACCACATGTATGAAATTGAATGATAATTGATGTTACATCTGGCAGTAATTAAAATTAAGTGCCTTCAAACCCCCCATGTCAATTTTTCTGGAACAGCCCTTAGTAATAAATATTGGACGGATCAACAAAAACATAAACATGCCAAGTTCAGAGGTCATTCACATGGCATTGGTGGTGGTCTTTTATTTCTGTTTTCCATAGCAAGTCTTTGTCTTAAGTTTCGAACTTCATGTAAAAGTGCAATTTCTTTTTCATCAAAAGCTCGTCCACTCCTTTCTAACGATACTGAAAAATAAAACATGGATGTTTCAGAGATTAGTCTTTTAGATTTTACATTATTTCTGTTTCACTACTATTGCTACATGTAATAGAAAGACAGGAAATTTATATGTTCAACATTTTTTCATCTTTTCATCTTTTGTAAAATTTTCATTGATGGTCACTTTGATGAATGTGAAACATGAAGATTTCTACTGACAATTTCAGTTTTAACTCTCTTGGTTCTATCTATTGCCTATTTGCTATGTCCAGGGTAAAACAAAAATAGTAATACTTTGTGAGGTTTAAGAATATAATGATAACCAATAATAAATAAGGAAAGCCAGAATTATAAAAGACAACAGCAACAAAATTAACAAAAGAAAGCAATATGTAAATCAAACCCAGTACATGTACATGTATTTAGCCTTAACAAGATGCATTTTGTGAAACACTTATGCTCCAAGTGTGTAAATCAAACCCAGTACATGTATTTAGCCTTAATAAATAACAAGATGTATTTTGTGAAACACTTATGCTCCAAGTGTGTAAATCAAACCCAGTACATGTATTTAGCCTTAACAAGATGTATTTTGTGAAACACTTATGCTCCAAGTAGCAGGTAATATAAAACCTTAAGCATGAATAGTAATTTATGTGCTTTTGACAATTAATGTTATGCTTTTATAAATTCTAGTATCAACTGAAAAGTTCAATCACAATACTGTTAACCGGGAAATTTTCATGCCATTTTTATTTCGTGAATGTCTAGACAAATTTCATTTCACACAATCTTGACTTTGGGGTTGTCTGTCAGTCAACTAAATCCTCTAATTGCATCAAAATATTGCGACAATTTTATTACAAAGCTTCATTCCTAAACTCAAAAGTAGCGAAAGAAGGTAGCATTGGAAAGTTCTTGCCAAAAGGAATACACATGTGAAATATGAAAGCCACACCCCTAACCACTCAGAAGACATATCCAATGTTAGTTCTTGTTCTTTTTTTTTTATTGGAGACTAACGACAGACAGAAAAAAAACTATATACCCTCCCAATCTTTGATATCAACTAAGAAATAAATGTATGTATTAATCTGTGTAATAAATAGCATAAAATCAGCATAGGATATTTAATGACAAAGTTAAAAGCTTTCAAATAATATTACTGACCTGAAGCACTAGGATTTGTTGGTAATGTCTGATAAAGTTCTGATGATTTGTAGTGTTCACTCACCTGAAGCACTAGGATTTGTTGGTAATATCTGATAAAGTTTTGAATGTTTTGTAGTGTTCACTCACCTGAAGCACTAGAATTTGTTGGTTATGTTTGATAAAGTTCTGACTGTTTTGTAGTGTTCACTCACCTGAAGCACTAGAATTTGTTGGTAATGTCTGATAAAGTTCTGACTGTTTTGTTGTATTTAATGTTGTGTTTCCTAATCTTGTATCTGTAATAATAGATGTTAATGAGCATTATTGTGACACAATGTGAATACACATCTTGAGAAAAAATAATTCCCCAAAAGTTTTCCATATTGGATATTTTGTGTAATAAATACTAATTCATAGAAAGGCTGCTATAATTCTATTTCATTATTTTTTATTCCATCAAAATCACAACTAGTAAGAAATGTCTTCTGATAAAATCCTTCAATGGCAGATCCAGACTTTCTTCTAAGGGGGGGGGGCCAGACCAACTAGAGGCTCACATGAGCCTGTATCGCTCACCTGGTGACCTGTTTTATTCATTGTCACCAATAATCCACCCATTCATACTATAAATCAGTTCAACAGATGTTACATTTTCATTCTTGGACGAGGTACAAACTAAAAATCACAAACTTTGGAAGGGATCACCCAAAGACAATTGTAACCAAGTTTGGTTCCAACTGGCTCAGTAGGTTCAGAGGAGAAGACATTTGAATGCATTTCCCGTAGAGTCCCTATCTTAAACTATGTTCCACGCTGGCAGCCATCTGAATGTAAAACTCACAAACTTGAAAGGGGACCACCCAAGGACTATTGTGACCAAGTTTGGTTCAATTTGGCTTGGTAGCTTCAGAGGAGAAGATCTTTGGATGATTTCCCATAGGGTCCCTATGTTAAACTATGTTCCCTGCTGGCAGCCATCTTGAATGAGGTATGAACATAAAAATCACAAACTTTGAAGGAAAACATCTAAAGACTATTTTAAAAAGAATTTTAAATATTCTCAAACCTAAGGGGGGGCTGGGCCCACCCTGCCCCCTGGATCCGCCACTGTCCTTGTACATAGTCCTGTTTTCAGATGTTTTGGTTAACTATGTTCTGGTACTGCTATTTTTCTCTCTCTGTTATTTCATGTATTCATTAAACAAATTCTTCCCCTTTATTTGTAGATATCAGCATAAAAATGTTTGTTTTTTTTTAAGTCATATGTAATGCTGACAGACAGGAACATATTGGACATATGTAGAAATTGTAGTTCTGGAAAACCTCAACACTTTTGCAATTCACGTTTCACCTTTATCTCGAACAGTTTTTGAAATAAAAGTAAAAACGTAAAAAAATTGTGAAAATTCAAAGAAAAAGTGACAATAACTCCTATGCAGGTTGTCAGATTTTCTTCAAAATTGCAGGACATGTAGATCTTACTATGCTGACCATATTTGTTATACAAACTTCACTTCTATCTTCTACCATTTTCAATTTATAAGTCTAAAAGTAACAAAAAACTGAAATTTTTACAGAAAAGGGGCAATAACTCCAAGACGGGTAAATGGATATTCTCCAAAATTGCAGGGCAGGTAGATCTCATCATGCTGATTATTTTTACTCTGTCAGAATTTTGATATCTGTAATGATTATTGAGTAATTTGCAAAAAACAGCAATTTACCCCTATGTTCTATTTTTAGTAACAGCGGCCATGTTGCTTGGTCTACGGACATAAAAATCACAAACTTGAAAGAGCATACCCTGGTGATGATTCAAGCCAAGTTTGCTTAGCATTGGCTCAATAGTTTCAGAGGAGAAGATCTTTGAATAAAAGTTAACGGACGGACGACCGACAGACGACGGATGCCGAGTGATGGCAAAAGCTCACATGGCCTTTGGCCAGGTGAGCTAATAATTTTTTCATTAGAGGGGTCCGGAACCAAATTTCCGAAAAAAAACCCTACGAATTTTAAATATTCTCAAACCTAAGGGGGGCTGGGCCCACCCTGCCCCCTGGATCCGCCACTGTCCTTGTACATAGTCCTGTTTTCAGATGTTTTGGTTAACTATGTTCTGGTACTGCTATTTTTTTCTCTCTGTTATTTCATGTATTCATGAAACAAATTCTTCCCCTTTATTTGTAGATATCAGCATAAAAATGTTTGTTTTTTTTAAGTCATATGTAATGCTGACAGACAGGAACATATTNACTAAAATAAAAATTGACGAATCAAAATGGCGGTGCGATATGATCTAGTACATATAGTGACTAACAATCCTACAAAATTTGAACAAAATCCAATACACGGTTTCCGAGGAGTTGCGTCCACAAGATCTCCAGTTGTATAGTATTGCTAAAAATGGTCAAAGTCCCATAACTCCTATAAAAATTGACGAATCAAAATGGCGGTGCGATATGATTTAGTACATGTAGTGACTAACAATCCTACAAAATTTGAACATAATCCAATACACGGTTTCCGAGGAGTTGCGTCCACAAGAAAGTGTGACAGACAGATGGACGGACGGACGGACACACGGATGCAGACCATTACTATGTCCCACCGTCGCCGTGCGGCGGGGGACAATAAAATAATGAAAAACAATGATGTCTCCAAAAACAGGAAGTACTTATGACTTAACCTTGAAATCCCAATACACGATAGATTGGACCATAAGGAAGCTCTGTGCAAAACAACAATTGAACCCCAATTACAGTTTCAGAAAAAATTGTGATGAAAAATTCCATATATTGTACAACAATGAAAAACAATGATGTCTCGGCAAACAGGAAGTGCTTATGACTTAACCTTGAAATCAGAATACACAATAGTTAGGACCGTAAGAAAGCTCTGCAAAACAATAACTGAATCCCACTTACAGTTTCCGAAAAATTGTGACGAAAAATTCCATATATTGTACAACAATGAAAAACAATGACGTCTCGGCAAACAGGAAGTGCTTATGGCGTAACCTTGAAATCAAAATACACGATAGATTGGACCATAAGGAAGCTCTGTGCAAAACAACAATTGAATCCCACTTACAGTTTCATAAAAAAATTGTGACGAAAAATTCTATTTATTGTACAACAATGAAAAACAATGAGGAAGTACTTATGACTTAACCTTGAAATCGGAATACACAATAGATTGGACCATAAGAAAGCTCTGTGCATTACAACAATTGAATCCCACTTACAGTTTCAGAAAAAATTGTGACGAAAAATTCCATATATTGTACAACAATGAAAAACAATGACGTCTTGGCAAACAGGAAGTGCTTATAGCGTAACCTTGAAATCTGAATACACGGTAGATTGGACCATAAGGAAGCTCTGTGCATAACAACAATTGAATCCCTCTTGCAGTTTCAGAAAAAATTGTGACGAAAAATTCCATATGCTGTACAACAATAAAAAAAAAAACAAAAATGAAGTCTCGGCAAACAGGAAGTAATTATGCGGTAACCTTGAAATCTGTATATACACATCGGACCATCATGAGAAAGCTTTTGCCAAAATATGATTTTATTCTGTAAAGTAGTTGCTGAGAAAAGTGTGGTTACGGACGGACGAACGAACGGAGATAAAACAGTATACCCCCACTACTATGTAGGGGGGTATAAAAATAGCATATCTGATATTCTGTGTAAAATGTGGAAATAAAATTTTGAACTGTCATAAATTATGCAGATTTAGCTGTTTAAGGTAGATCTACACTAATACAAGGCACATTCAATTGGTACAAATTGAGTTGGATGCCGAAGTGACTTAATCTTATTCCCTTAGCCTTGAATAAACTCCCTTTTCCAGTAAATATTTTCTATTTTGTATACTACATAAAATACTTTTCTTCATCAAACTGTAACATACAGATTTTTCACTTCAACAGAATAACAGAAAACAGAAAAAGATGATCGGTGACATAAATTTTATTTTATTTTTCAAACATATGAGTTCAGAACTACAAAATATCTGAACATGAGAAAATTCAGTCAGAGATTTCTATTAAGCTCCATCTACCTTTAATACTTTCCCACTTTACCAAGATTTTGGTCCTAAAAGTAAATACAATTGTAGCATTAAATGCTCTTGGATAATATAGCTTACTTACTATTATTTATATTAGTTAAAACATCTTCTGTAAGAGATTTTCCATGACGATGTGCTTCAAACCCTTCATCTTCTAACAGTTTTAATCTTCTCTGATCACTTTCAGCTGCATTCTGTTTTTGATCTCCTAATTCAACATGGGCATATTCTGTTTCTTTATCCTGTATAAAATGAAGCACTTTATTTTCACTGTATCACACACTAAATTTCAATCTAAGATGGTAAGTACTAAGTATACAGGTCAATGATGTTAAATGCACTTTCTCTAATGATATAAATCAATTTGTACTACATCAGTACATACATGTATTTTAACTATATACATGTATAGCTGGCTAGTTCATAGTGTTTGCACAGCTGAAAAGACCAGGGTTATTCAAATACATCATCTTTACTGCCATAAGGTGTATCTTTGTGAATGTAGGCTTACTTTCCAAGAAATTTTTTTTAAGTTATCATTTACTAACAATCAGTGACACTAATGTTTGTTCCTAATTTACAGTTAAACTTTGGTAAAACATACATATCTATATGACATACCTTTTCATCTTGTACTCTGATCATTAAATCTTGTACCTCTTTTTCCAATGATCTGTTTTCTGCATTCCTTTTAGCCAGCTGAAAATGAAGATAAATAATTATATCTGTTATGGTTTCATTACACCTCTATTACAAGCAAAAAAATAATATGCAACAAGAGGCTCTCTAGAGCCTGTATCGCTCACCTGGACCATGGCTGACATAGATAAAAGGCATTTCCAATAGGAAAAAGGAAAAATAAAATTTAGCAGAATACTTTTTTTTTTCTAAAATTACAGTATTCTTGTTTGGTTTCCATAGCAACCGAAAGATCAACCATCCATTTCAACCCATAACAGAACACCATTCAAAAAAAATTTGGGCAGGGGTTCCCCTTATAATTAAAGTAATACATAGTGCTGAAATTAAAACATGCAGACAACTTTTCAAATAAAAATTCAAAAATTTGGGCAGAGGTTCCCCTTTAAATCAATAGGGCAAATGTAAAAACTATGTTCCAGATGGTGGCCATCTTGGATGAGGTACGGACCTACCAGATATATTTTTTGGATGGGACCACCTAAGGACCATTGTGGCTTAGATTGGTTCTAATTGGACTAGTAGTTTATGAGAAGATCTTTAAATGTATATTCCATAGGGTCCAATGTTAAAACTATGTTCCCGCCGGCGACCATCTTGGATGAGGTACAGACCTGCCGGATACCTTTTTTTAGAAGGGACCATCTAATGACCATTGTGACTAAGTTTGGTTATAACTGGATGGGTAGCTTCTGAGAAAAAAATCTTTGAATGTCTTTCCCATAGGGTCCAATGTTAAAACTATGTTCCCCGCTGGCGGCCATCTTGGATTAGGTACAGACCTGTCGGATATCATTTTTGGAAGGGACCATCTAAGGACTATTGTGACTAAGTTTGGTTATAATTGGATGGGTGGTTTCTGAGAAGAAGATCTTTGAATGTCTTTCCCATAGGGTCCAATGTTAAAACTATGTTCCCCGCTGGCGGCCATCTTGGATTAGGTACGGACCTGTCGGATACCTTTTTTGGAAGGGACCATCTAAGGACCATTGTGACTAAGTTTGGTTATAATTGGAGTGGTAGTTTCTGAGAAGAAGATCTTTGAATGTGTTTACCCATAGGGTCCAATGTTAAAACTATGTTTCCCGCTGGCGGCCATCTTGGATTAGGTAAGGGCCTGTCGGATAACTTTTTTGGAAGGGACCATCTAAGAACCATTGTGACTAAGTTTGGTTATAATTAGACTCGTTGTTTCTGAGAAGAAGATCTTTGAATGTCTTTTCCATAGGGTCCAATGTTAAAACTATGTTCCCCGCTGGCGGCCATCTTGGATTAGGTACGGACCTGNGATCTCCTAATTCAACATGGGCATATTCTGTTTCTTTATCCTGTATAAAATGAAGCACTTTATTTTCACTAAATTTCAATCTAAGATGGTAAGTACTAAGCATACAGGTCAATGATGTTAAATACACTTTCTCTTAATGATATAAATCAATTTGTACTACATCAGCACATACATGTATTTTAACTATATACATGTATAGCTGGCTAGTTCATAGTGTTTGCACAGCTGAAAAGACCAGGGTTATTCAAATACATCATCTTTACTGCCATAAGGTGTATCTTTGTGAATGTAGGCTTACTTTCCAAGAAATTTTTTTTAAGTTATCATTTACTAACAATCAGTGACACTAATGTTTGTTCATAATTTACTGTTAAACTTTGGTAAAACATACATATCTATATGACATACCTTTTCATCTTGTACTCTGATCATTAAATCTTGTACCTCTTTTTCTAATGATCTGTTTTCTGCATTCCTTTTAGCCAGCTGAAAATGAAGGTAAATAATTATATCTGGTATGTTTTCATTACACCTCTATTACAAGCAAAAAAAATAATATGCAAAAACCAAAAGAAAGGAGTAACACATTCATTGTTGTTCTTTAATATTGTAGTATCAGCAAGTCAACAATAAGTAAAATACTCACATCTCAGGATTTTAATGGCTGTAGCACTTACTTAAGCAGTTTGACTTCATGAACAAGACTTGCAAATTTTACTGCTCTATAGAGCAGAATATCAAGATGTATGTTCGAAGTAAACAAGTTGACAACTGTTTCAAAATTGTACAAAGTTCACCTAACACTTTACAATGATAAAGAAGGTATCAAGCACAAAACGTCCTATATTATATTTGTAACAATCAATTTAGATATGCTTCATGATTGATAAAGATTTTTTTAGACCTGAATAGGTTCCTTAAATAAATTATTTAAAATTTCAAATGATTTTTAATGCTTTATCATCTTCAATTTGGTTAATTGTACAAAAAAACAACCATTAAAATCATGGGTAAATACATATACAGGTATTTCCTTGATTCCATTGTTATATACATGTACAACAAAATAAAATTAACCTGTAATGACATAGTTTCTCTTTCTAAATCTTCTAATCTTCGTCTGGATTCGTATTCATTGGATGCCCATGCTTCAATATTCTGTTGTGAAGACTTGGCTAATCCGTCTTGTAAAGTCTGAAAATAAGAGATTATAAAATTAATCCTTCAGCTTTAAGCAATTTATCGAAAGAATGGTGCATTGTATGATAACCGACAAACACTTTTGGCAAGACTTTGAAGTTTCAAGGAGCATACCTCCAGGATCCCTCCCACCATTGAACCAAGTTAATTTGGCCTGATTAAAGCAGTTATAGCAGTCAGCAAGCAACTTACATACCAAGTTTGAAGACAATATGTAAATTTTCAAGGCTTCTATGGACATATAACCATACCACTTTCACCTGTAAACCAAAATCAAATGTGGCTTTCCTTTAATGGTCAAGGAGTACACACAGAATTTCATATACACCTCCATCTGTTTGAAATATGATATACATCACTCAACAGTTAGCTGTAGCCAAATGGCAGCCAGTTATACCCTACTCATTGATCCCTGATCAATATTGTAAGTGCAAATGTAAGTGTGTGTGGACACAATACAGGTATGGACTGTGACACAGTACAAGAATGAATAGAATACAAGTAAGGTAACATTGATATAATTATCAAGAAATAACTTTCACAGAGGATCCAATAAAAATATTCTTAAATGAAATTCACACTGTTTGGAACCTTTGACCCATTTTAAACAAATTATTTAATATTAAAAGGATTTCACTAAGTCAAATTATCTCCCTTTCATGGTTTTAGACAATCATCATATACCATCATGCACATCTCCTTATAGTGTTCTTCTTTAGTGTAAAATTTCATCAAAATTTCTTTAAGGGAGTATAAGCGTCAGATTTCAGAAGCATTCAATATCCTCGGGTTTTAACCATTCAAACAGTGTTAAAATTTTTTGCACATGGATCATATTTTCTTGGTCATAGGTCACTTTAAAATGTATTAAATAGACAGTGTATAAAATTTAATCAACTTCCAATTATATTTTCATATATTTAAA
>MJUU01028670.1:67963-82659 GCA_002080025.1 Modiolus philippinarum
TTTGTTTTATTTTGTACATGTTTAAATATATATTTGCTATATATTAAATATATGTTTAAAATTCAAGGTAGATAGACACTAATGTTTACATCCATGAGATTTTGTTATAAATCAGCACAATTGAAGACCACATCCTACACACTTGAAATCTGCAATAAAAAGTATGTCTCAACTTGCTTGTTTTTTCTAAAATTCCAGGTTGAAGTTTGGTCATTTTTCACCTAAATTTATATAGAATGTACAGGGAAAATATGGGAGGCAATCTTCAACTTAAAAGAAATGAACCTTTTATCCATGAGAATTTTTTGTACTTTTGTAAATAGATCATTTATAATCTCAATTACTGGAAAAGGCGAAAAAATGTATAGGTCACCATGCTTTTAATGTATATATTTTACAAAGTCACCGTAATGAACATTATTTACGGGAAAGAGTAGTTAATTCGCAGCAAAGAAGACAAAATATGATGTTTCACATTAGACACTCAATTATGATGTCAAAATGAAAACCTGTCAAGAAAATGTTCCGGCCAAAAAATGTAATAAATCCATATTTGATTCTATATTTATTTCAAATGCTTGACTGAATTGCACTACGCAACACAACAGTGTCTATCTACCTTAAACAGACAGAGAAAAATAAATAAAACATTTCTAAATTGTTGCAAGTTACTTCAACTAAAGATCAGACAAATTTTGCAAAAAAATAAAAACTTTTTACTAAGTCAATATCTGCATAGCAATCATCTTGAAGATCATCTCAGAAAACTTTCAAGTTCTCATTTTTTCAAACATTTCTTCTAACTTTGGTTCCATTTCATCTAACAGTTCTGGGATGGAAAACTGTTGACACTGAGGATGGATGCCTAGTGTTTACTTTTTCAGGTATGGTCCTTTGAACCAAATTAACTAAAACTTCATTCTTTACAAAATTCTTAGTTTTACCTGTTCAAACATTTTCTTCTGTAACTGTAATTCTAAATTCCTAATCTCTGCCTCTTCCATGGCAGTCTCTGTTTCTTGATCTCTGAGCAGGGCCTTTAAAGTATAACAAATCATTATAACGACTTTGTAACATAAAAACAATGCTGAATTATTAGTTTTCAGTACAAATCTTCATTTGTCTACTGACACATTGACCATAGTGCTATAGGTTTTGATGTACAAATGTACAAATAACTGTAGGCTACTACAAAGTACTGCTCTGTATAATGTACATAAGTAAATGAAATAGACACAACCATGTATTATAACATTCATGAATACATGTATTTGTCTGAGAATTATAGTCCTGCCATGATATCCATCTTTCCATCAGACATATTAAGATATGACTAGTGGCATGAAGTCTTACTTTTCTTCTTCTACTGAGATGTATGAGTTTTTTTTCATAGACACAGATATGGTGTACTTTACAAATGATTTTTATCTCATGTGTATACCATATTTACTGACACTATAAAAGGTACCCTTATGTTTCAAAGAAAAGATAATGAGAGTCTTACTTTATCATAGTTCTGCCAGTTATCTGTACTGTTCCTTCAAATCCTTTTGATTTCACAAATGCTCAGCATTCAACAATTATAATCATAGATTTTGTTTTTGTTTTTTGTTCGTTATGCTTATGAAGAGACAAAAGTACCGGTAACCAAAATGAAAATGCAGCTCATTAAAATTAATCACAATATGCAACATAGTCTTGAATGTACATTTATTTACTGAAAAACATCTCATTTTATATTGGATTATCAATACAGATGTTTGCAGAACTCATGAAATATTTACAATTCAAATCATTGTTTTTGTTAAGGACTATTCCAGTAAAAATTCCCACCAGGGGGTGGAACGCCACTTATTTTTATACCCTCCCCCACCAAGAGAAAAAAAAATTAAAATTTATAATTAAACTATTAGGATACAATAGAAATTCACCCACCACCAACAGAAAAAAAATTCACTGGTGTTCCACCCCCTGGTGGGAATTTTAAATGGAATAGCCCTAAGCTACCTTTCTTTGAACTTCATCATCAAGTCTTTTAAGTTCTGATTCCCTCTGTTGTTTCTGGAAATGCAGGAATTTTCTTCTTGCAGCATCTAACAGCTGTAGTTCCTTCAATTTTACTTCTCTGTTCAAGGCATATAGTCTAAAAAATAATCAATTTTTAAAATCTAATGCAATTTATCATCTTGGTCCTTGTTTGAAGTTGTATCCCTGTTATTCTGAATAATTTTCAAGTTTCATGTTTGAAGTAAATTATAAGTTTTTGGGTGAATTTATAGTTTGAAGTTTATTAATATTCAACAGCACTAAAAATAAGCCTCTCACATGAGAACAATTACAGACATCACATATTTAAGGTGTCTGCAGGGTATTAATTTCCTATTATAGAATTTTGTGAACATTTTTGTGTAGAAACATAATTGTATTATAGTTCAAAATGTAAAATAAAATTTGGGGGTCACCGTGCATTTAAAAGTAAAATCTGAAATTTAAAATTTAAGGATTTTACATAGAAATGATAAGGAAAATGATCATATGAGAGGATAGTTTGAAAAATCGATTATAGATTTTTTTCATACTTTGCTTGTGATTAATTATCATTATGTAGTTTACATATAAAAAATAAAAAGTAGGGGTCACCGTTGAAATAAGAGAGGAAAACTGCAAAATGTTAATTTCTCTAGTGATAACTTTGTTAAAATATTGTATCAAATTACCTCCCTTGAATAATTTCTGTGTTTTGTAAATCCAGCAACAGATTTAGAGCTCATGTGTTTTAGCGCAAGTTTTTGTAGCAAAAATGTTATAAAAATGATTAGGAATATACATTTTAAATACATTTGAAATTTCTTTTCATTTTAAATAATTATTTTGTTAAATTTCTTAATGAATGAAACCTAAATGAACAATTATTAGACCAAAATGGCGGAATAATACAACTGAGACACCTTAATGTGATATTGAACTTTCACCTTCACCTTTATGATGTGACCTTCAAAACAGATGGGCATCATCTTCTATCTATGAGAAAGAGGTGAACAAATGTTTTATAATCCTTCATCTAAATATCCTTGCCACACCATTAACCACAAAGAATCTTCATATGTACTCTTGAATAGAAATACTTGACTTACGACCTTCCGAGTAATTAGGCATTATTTTTTCTTGTTTATACATTTATACATATAGAGTTTTATTATTCTTTTTGGACAGTACTATTTATATCTTGTATATGACAAATTTTCTGATTATAACTATTAATGGAAAGATAGATCAGACAAATGAAGAAGCAAACATGCAATAATTTGATGACCTATTAAAGGTCTTAAAATGAATTTTTCTACTAAATGGAATACAAAAAGACATCAAAAATCAATTTCAGCTATGTATCTAAATATCATTATTACTTCACAATAAGGTACCATGACTATAAATCTTTCACTTGGTTAAAGAGGTCATATTCCCTAATTAAAACTGTATAATACTTTTAATATTTTGATAAAAAATTAAGCTTAAAATCAAGCAGCTCATGTAATTTCTAATATCAAACCTTTTTCTTTGATCTACAAGTTTCTGTTCCTCGTCTTGAATAAGTTTCCGTCGTTTATCTTCAGCCTCTAACAGAAGCTGCTGTTGTCTGTACCACGCTTCCTCTTCTTGTTGTCTCTTTTGTGTCTCTTTTTGCATTTCCATGGAAACTTGCCTGAAATGAGGAAGTTATTTACATGTACAGAGCTGGCCGGTGATACTGCGCACCTAAAGCTTCAACACGGATCTGGCTTTCCTGAATACTTTTTAACACCAAAAAGTTGGTGTCTAAAAATAGTTCATTTATCAATGCTTTCATTGAATATATTCAATTGTTGAAAAGTTATGTCAGTTGCACTTTAATTTCTATGAAAACACACTAACCCCGTGATGTAAACAACCTGTGTGATGTCCGGTGATACAGCGTATGTCATAAAAAATAGGTTAAAACGTAGAGAAAACGAATGATTTTGGAATGATCTTTTGGTATCCATCAGATATATTATTATGCTACAAAATAAACCAAATTCAGGATTTATTCTTAATTCTACTTTGAATAATTATGTAATTCAATAAGAAGGGTAACATATTCTTAGCCTCGATTCATAAAATATACCAGTAAGTGTATCGTGACATAATGCGCGGAAGAATTCAGATTTTGTGTTGACCTACAATTTGTCTCTCTAACAGGTCAGTGTCACTTGATATCATTTACTCAATTAAGAACGATATCATTGCGAAATGGACAGTGCGCAGTATTACAGGACGCACAATAATCCGGGACACGACTGTAAATACATAATTCTTATTTGAAATTCTGATACTGTGAAAGATCTTTTGTTCATGGGGTTCCAATTTTGATGGATTTCGTGATTTGTCAAACCCATGAAATTAAGTTCTCAATGCAATGCATTTTTCCATAGAGTTTAAATGCATAGAATTTGATACCATGAGTTTATATACCCACAAAATAGTGATAGTTATGAAAACTGAGAAAATTGATGTCCACACAAATAAAAGTATTTCTAAAGTATTTGACCAAATGCTAGAATAACATTTTATTATAATTTGTATCATACAAGGAAAAACTGAAGGCACTTGGTCTGATGTTGGTATAGTTTACTCCTATCCTTACTTTTGTTATGATATCCAAATCATGTCTAAATTAAATCATTGTATATGGTTATCTCCCCTGAAAAGTCTTGACCAGTTAAAATTTCTTTCATGCACATCCTTTTTTTTCATGACAGTTTGACTGAACTTCATAGAAATCTTAATACCATATCAAAGAAGAGTTTGGCTTATATGATATGTATATGTTATCTGGATTTTGACATCTGTATATCCTAAAATATCCAGTGAGCCGGATATGAAGCACAGGGGCGAGTGAGCGCAGCGCACGAGCCCCAAGCTTCATATTCTGGCGAGCGGGATGATATTTTACAATATTCCAGCTTTCAAAATTCAGATTACTTGTATATCGTCTTTTATTTCTTCTTTCTATACAATGGGTTATTAGATTTTGTGTCAAATTCTCCCAAGGTTGAGCGTGAAAAGAGGTTCATTTCTTTTTTTTACAAAATGAGAACTGTTTTGTAGTTATTTTATGAATATACACAATAATTTTTTGTTTGCTAAGGTTATCAAATTTAGAAATGTTTTGATCGAACCATGTTAGCAGTTCAAAAATAAGTTGGTTTTTCATTGCAGAACCTCTCCATTGTTTACATTTATCTTCCAGTTCCTAGGCACTTTTATGACATCACAATGTAAACAAAATGGTGGCTCTGCTGAAGTTATCAGCGACCTAGTTTCCGTAGTTTTTCGAACATCTCGTTTGTATTTTTGTGTATTGGTGACGGTAATTTCTTTACAAAATTGAAAACAGAAAATGTAATAGATTCTTTATCTAACTAAGATTTATTTCTTGCGAAATGGATTTAAAGGATATTGCTTGTCAAACATTGGGGGAACTTCCTTGATAACTCCAGGTCAACCTCTTGATAAGTTCGGGTCAACCAGATATGGCTTTTGCGGAGGTGCTCTGCAGGCTGAGATAGGCGAAGGGAAAGACGATAACAAAAGAATATTAAATAATGGTAAAGTTTCTATGAAATGGAGCACACCAAGTCGCAATATCTTTGTTTGAGAGTTCAGTCTTCATGCATTATAACATATTTTCACATGGTGATTTACATGTGATTAAAGATACAGTGAAATCCAAGAAACCATAAAGAAGTTGATCTTAAGCATTATCCCTATATGAAAAATTTGAATGTATAATAAAGGATATTTTCTCCCAGAACATTCGCCAACTATTTTAGAAGTGATATAATTAAATACATATAATATTTGGAATCAGACTTAATGTACATAAAGCAATCAAAATACATTTTGTCAATCATATCTGTAAGGCATTTAGCAAAAAGTAAACACACTTCCTCTAATTCTTGCTAATGATTGATTATTAACCACTTACTTTTGCCGGAGATATTCCATCTCTTCATGTCTTATTCTTTCCCTTTCTTGTACCTGTCAAAAAATTCACTCACTTTAAAAATTTGCAATTTTTTGCATTTAAATATGAAAAAAGATAGAAATTATTTCAAAACAAGTTATTTTAGTTTGTTTCTATATGAATCATTTTCTTTAAAAAAAATCAAATAGTTTTTGGAACAGGAAAGCACCATACAATAAGTATGTCAAGACTGAAAGAATTTACATGCTGATAGAGTATCACTGCAAAATAAAACTACCTGATAATCTACAATAAACTTGGGATATTTGTTGAACACTGGATATTGCCCTATAGTCAGAGGCTTGAAGTTATCCAGTGTGTTCTCTGGGTGGATATCTGTTGGTGTTGACTCCATCAGTCGATATGCTTCCTTTATTACATGTTTGATATCCACAGCATTTCTGTGATGGTAGAAATACTGAAAATGCAAAATAAATTTACTGAAGTGATGACATCACAAAAAGAGAAAATGTAAAGAAAGTAGAATGTGTCCTTATGTGAAGTTACTCTGATTTTTTTGAGACACCTATTATTCAACTTCCCATAAATTAGTTAGACAAACTAACTCCTGACTTTACTACATGTATTCTATTTCAATATCTATGAGTTCCCAAATAGATGATACCAGTTTTAGATCATCTATCTCGTGTCAAAAATGTTTCAGTTGGATATGAAGATAACCTCATTTACTTGCGTTTTCTGTATTGTTAGTTGTGCCATTATCATAATCAGTACATGTGAAACTTATATTCCTGAAGGAAATATTTCATAAAGATTCCGATGAACCTAGTGTCTCACCTGCTAACTCCGCTTTTACTTTAATTGGCCTATATCAAGATGTGATTGCTAAAATTTCTAATAAATAACTGGTCTTTGACAGTATCAGGAAAATTTTCAAAATTGGAATATCAGTTTTTGGATATCTCACCATTGAAAATATTTATTTGGACTAAAATTCCACCAAAAAGCATGGTTGCTGACCAGAATTCTCAGAAATTGCTTGTCTTTGAGAGTTTTAGGAAATTTACCAAGTTTGGAATTAAACTTTTTTTAAATCTAACATTTTAAAAATTTGTTTTGGCTAAAATTCGTCCAAAAAGCATGGTTGCTAACAAGAATTCCTAAAATTTGCTAGTCTTTGAGAGTTGCAGGAAATTAACCGAAATTTGAACCTTATTTTTTTATTCTTATTTTCGGAATTTTGTCTCATATCAAAAAATGGCTAATGTATTGATTGTATGCAAAAATCCAAAAATTGTTAGTCTTGGACATTTTCAGGAAATTTACTAAAGTTGGAACCAGAATATTCTTATCTACTAAAGACTATATGCAACAATTCTACATCGAAATAAATCTCCAAGTTCCAATTTTGTTTAATGTGTAGATATATGGACCTACAGTGAAAATTGAGCCAAATCTTTGTGGAAAATATAGGTCAAGGTGACATAATTCTGGTTTCTATTAAAAATGTTGCTAATCGTCATCATGCTGAGTTATTGTACATAAAATTGATCGTTAAAATTTAAGTCCAACTAATGGCAAAATACGGAAAAATTGGAATAATTTTTTTAAAAATAAGCTTGGAATTCAATAATGAAGTTGTACTGAATATTGTGTCGAAATTTCATTGATATTAAGCAAGATTTCAGAGAGTAATTCAAAAAAAGGTTAACATTTTGGTTAACGACAGAATCTATGGTTGCCATGTCTTCGTGGCATTTGTCACAGTTGAGACAAAAAAAGAAAAATGGACTTACTTTAAAGTCATCTAGTTCTATACACTGCATTAAAGGTCCTCTAGCTGACATGGCGTAGGCTACAACTACCATCAACAAGAATGACGGGTGATTGGAGAAGACATTGTCAAATAACATTAACCATTCATCACGAGTTAAAACTTCCGAAAATAATGTTTCTAAGAGTGGCCAGGCATATATCTGAAATAAGAAGAACAAGTCATTTCTAATGGATTCATCATGTTTATATTCTATGTAGCCTGTCTAAACTCAGCACCCTAAACCATTTTTCTCTGAAATGGTTACTATATATTCCAAAGTCTTTTATTGTGAGGGAATAATACCTTTATTTTTTTTATCAGTCATTTAAATAAAGAATGGGCTCTTTCATTATATTTTTTATTTTATTTTTTAAAAATGCGTTTTTAAATGCTCAAGATATTCCTATCAACAAAATGTCAGTTCATTTTTTTACCACTATGTCTGTGTTAAACTGTGAATTCCCAGAATTATATCAAATCACATGATATAATTAATGTCAATCTAATTAATTTTTAGTTAACAAATATAATTAATTCTGTATAACTGAATATTTAAAATGTCAGGTTGGGTGAGTGATAGTCTTAATTGTCAAATAATATAAAACAATTCCACACTCTACAGTACCTACTGGGAAACAATTAAAAAACTACATATGACTGTTGCAAACAAAATAGCTATGTTAAGCCAAACAACATTTGTTGTCATGAATGGCAGACTTTATGGGTTCGCTAAATGGAGACAGGGTGGATTGGTGAATGATTGCCTTGATTGTCTGGTTTGATGAGTGCCAGTCTATATTGTTTAGTTGTACGATGGATTTAGCATGTTTTAATGAGTGCCAGTCGATGCTGTCTGGACAAATGGAGCCAGTATGTACAGACTATCTGCCAAAACCCTACTTAATTAGTCATAGTAACTATGACTAAACTCAAATTTCTACCATATAAAATCTTACACATATGACTCATTTGAATATTTTTTAAAAAAAATTCATATTTCCTTATTCTTGTTTGAATGTTATTATGACTATTTATGATAAAAAACATGCTGAAAATGGGTTAAAATTCTTGTTTAAAAATACCATAATTTAAGACTCCTCATTTAACATATTGTTGAAAAATTACTAGAAAAAATGAAAGGATATGGAGTGAATATACATTGTGACAAAAACGCACATGATACATAGAAAAATCCAGTTTATCAAGGACAGGGCTTTTATTCCTGTCTACATCTTGATGTCGCCCAAGGGTCTTCAACCAGAGGTAAACAATATTCACCCCCTCAAGCGAGATCAAGAAGGCCCCTAGTATATTTAGTACATTATGTCTAACATGCCTATTCATCCATGAAAATAACTGTCCTTCAAGCATAAGCTTAGACCAATATTATTGGTCATTTGGCTACCAATTCTACAGATTGACAATTAAGTTGCTGCTAATAGACTGTAGAATTGGTTTACCAAATTGAGTTGATACTCACCTCTGGATAAAATCTTTTGTCTGTTTGGTTATTGAGCATGTTGAACTATTTTCATATTTAATAATAGCCTTCCTAGGTGAGGGAAATTCCTGTTTTTAATTTTGCAAAGACTTTGTACTGTTTTTATGTAAATAGTTTATGAATATAAGTTTAAGTACATGATATTTACTCTAACAAATTTTGATATGCCCACAAAGATTTAATCATGCATAACATTTTGAGGGGGAAAATGTGAAAAACACTGTTTTATTGATGGGAGATAATTTTGGGGGAATATTACCTCTCTTGGTAAATTTATTTATTACCTCCCATGGCCAAATTATTGATTTGGTGTTTGATACCAAAATAATACTAAAAATGATTTACAGTATCTCCAAAAGTACATGAAGTGACCATAAATATAAAAGTTAATCTGATTATACATGTGAAAACAAAAAAATTCACAGTTTAAAAATTTGTTTGAAATAATCGAAAACATGAATTCACCTCTGTAATAGTAATGAAAAATCCAGTTTATAAATGATCGAACTGAAACAAAGTTCATCACCTAACACATCAGTTGCTGAGGTAAGTATCAATTGATCAATTTTTTTAACCAATTCTACAGTTTCTCAACAACAATTTTGTAATTTGTAGCCAAATGGCCAATAAAATTGGTCTGTGGTTGCTCTTTAAAGACTTTAAGAGTATTGTCAAGTCTAATATTAGAACTATAATGTTTGGTACCCTAGACCAACCTTTATACCAAATTGTCATCTTTAAATCATAAGTTTTTAATTGACTACTATTTGTAGTCATAATACATTTGTATCAGAATTGAAGCTCAGTAGCCTGTATTGCTTAAATGACAAAAAAAGATATTTCTGTTAAACATGGAAAGCAGCCACAGCCTGCTGAGCTCACCTCATTGTGCAGCATTGTCACATGTTAAACATGTCAGTAACAGGAATGGACTATAATTCATTTATGCGTTAAATTTAGGTCAATGACTGCATCCAAAGGATTCACTGCAGCTGTCATCCCAAAATGCATCAAACATACCAATACTATTTTTTTAGTATCACTGATGTAAAACATGTCAGTAAATGGGAATGGACTTTTAATCATTTTACCTAACCAAGTGCCTCATGCGAAAAATGTAGGTCACAGAAAGCATCCAAAGAACACATTGTTGTTGTCATCCCAAAAGGCATCATGCATTTCAATAAGCAGGAATGGACTTTAACCAAGTCGCTCATGCGTAAAATGTAGGTCACATACACATTCAGCATCCAGCATCCAAAGCATGCACTGTTGTTGTAATCCTAAAATGCATCATACATACTAATATGGCTGATGTGGGACATGTCAGTAGGCGGGAATGGACATGAACCATATTACCTAACCAAGTTGCTCATGCATAAAATGTAGGTCACAGACAGCATCCATAGCATGCATTGTTACTGACATCCCAAAATGCTTCATACATACCAATATGGTTGATATGGGAAATGTTAGTAAGCGAGAATGGACTTCTACCTAACCAAGTCACTCATGCATAAAATGCAGGTCACAGACAGCATCCAAAGCATGCATTGAAGTTGTCATCCAAATCATGTGCATCATGCATACCAATAAGGTTGATGTGAGACATGTCAGTTAGCTGGAATGGACTTTACTTATTCTTCTTAACCGGACATGGACAAGGACACTAAGGGTATTACATAAGCCCCCCTCATTTCGTTAGGTAAGCTAAAAATCAATAGTGTCTTGGGTCAAAATTCTGAAGCTTTCATCTATGTAAATTTCATTCAATTCCAAACGTGTTCTGATGTAGTGCTCTACAAACCAATTCTCTGCAAATTTAAAAAAAAACTCTTGTAAGGATATCAGTAGGACTGGTGGCTTCCTTTCCTCTGAAGCTTTAATCATGTAAGTTTTATTCAATTCTGAAGTTATAAGCTTTGTAAATCAATTTTTGGCTTAAATTTTCTTTACAGGGTTTGACTCTAACAGTAGTCCTGTAGCTCCAGGCTAGTAAATTTGAGGAAGGACTACTAGAATTTGTAACTTGGTATTCCCTAGGACTAAGTTTTTATGCTCTATGAGTTTTATCTCAATTTGCTATTTCTGTAAGTAGCTGTGACCTAAATCTTTGACCTACTGACCTAAAAATAAAAAGGTTTCTTCCGTAAATGGCTGTTTTCTGTGTATGACAGCCCATAGAAGACAAGGTCGCGTGAAGGTGTCTTACACGGGTAAACGTCCAATCCAACATTGACATTTGTTCAACGTCACAGTTGTTACCATAATAAAACTCCTGAATGATTTGACGTCACAGAAGAAAACTCCACAAGGAATGGCAAGTTTTGCTTTCCTTCCGATTGATAGTTGTATTTTACAGAGGAAATACTTCTTATATTCGACCAAAATTAAAGATCGGGATATCTTCCACTTGTGTGAGAAATTTTTCTTCTTTTACCCCTCGTTTCACTTGGGAAAAGACGAAATTTCTCACACTCGTGGAAGATATCCCTTATCTTTGATAAGGTCTCGTATAAGAAAATATTAGTCTTTCTTGCATCTGATGCTTCCATGTAAGTTTCATTCAAATCCATATAAAAAATTATGAAGTTATGCTTCTGAAACAAATTTGGACTAAAATCGTCTTTTTCTGAAGTTCATATGACCTTAACCTTTGTAATTCTGGCCCATAAACCTGTGAAGCTTTTATATAAAGTTTCACTCAAACTCATGATGATAGCCTGATTCTGGTACTCTGGAAACCAATTTTCTGCTGAAATTTTCTTTTTTATTTGCTAACTTTAACCTAATGACCCCAAAATTAAAAGTTGCCTGCTTTTCCACCAAAGCTTTCATCTATATGTTTCATTCAAATACATACAGGTATTCTGCAGTTCTGCCTTAGAAACCAATTTTTGCTGAAATTTTCTTATAAATGACCTTGACCTTTGTGGTCACCTCTGAAGGTTTTATGTTTCTTCTGATTGTGAAGTAATGCTCAGGATACTATAGAGAAGGCTGGAACCAGATATGTTAAGTCGAAGACCCTGAACAGCACCTAAGAAGAAACTCTGCTGCAACTTTCGTCTTTTCTGTAGATGTAAATCTACATTTTCTTATAGGGAGAGAGGAGTGTTCATTGTTTCTGTAAATAAAATAAACCTCTTCCATGTTTGTGATCAAATGTAGATTAATATTGGCTGATTAATTACCACACATTTTACATGAATTTCTGTTCTATGATACTGTTAGGGCAACTGTTCACAATGGAAACTCTATTTGATCATACATCATATACACCAGCTGAATGAATCAATATGATAACTCTGATTAATGAGAAAAATTTGTAGTTATATCGCTCTACCAAGTAAGCTTTATATGGTCAAGGGGAATATTTTAATTGAATATATCAAAGCGGATATTAAATAATATGATAAATGAATTATCTCCCCTATAACCATATGCAGCTATATTGGTACAGAGATAATCCATAAATGTTTCTAATTTTCTTTGAAACAAGACACATGGAAATGTATTGCTACAAAATGATGAGCCAGAAAACTGCCTACACAACACACGCAGGAAGACGTCGCTCTATCAATATTGACTTTACAGTGAATCATGTACAAACCAACCCTGAATGAGCCAGAAAACTGCCTACACGACACACGCAGGGAGACGCCCCTCTATCAATATCGACTTTACAGTGAATCATGTACAAACCAACCCTGAATGAGCCAGAAAACTGCCTACACGACACACGCAGGGAGACGCCGCTCTATCAATATCGACTTTACAGTGAATCATGTATAAACTTACCCTGAATGAGCCAGAAAACTGCCTACATGACACACGCAGGGAGACGCCACTCCATCAATATGGACTTTACAGTGAATCATGTACAAACCAACCCTGAATGAGCCAGAAAACTGCCTACACGACACACTCAGGGAGACCTCGCTCTATCAATATCGACTTTACAGTGAATCGTGTATAAACCAACCCTGAGTGAGCCAGAAAACTGCCTACACGACACACGCAGGGAGACGCCGCTCTATCAATATCGACTTTACAGTGAATCATGTACAAACCAACCCTGAATGAGCCAGAAAACTGCCTACACGACACACGCAGGGAGACGCCACTCTATCAATATCGACTTTACAGTGAATCATGTAAAAACTAACCCTGAATGAGCCAGAAAACTGCCTACACAACACACGCAGGGAGACGTCCCTCTATCAATATCGACTTTACAGTGAATCATGTATAAACTAAACCTGAATGAGCCAGAACACTGCCTACACGACACACGCAGGGAGACGTCGCTCTATCAATATCGACTTTACAGTGAATCATGTACAAACCAACCCTGAATGAGCCAGAAAACTGCATAAACAACGCATGCATGGAGACCTCTCTCTATCAATAACCATGTTACAGAAAATCATGTAAACCAAACCCTGACTGAACCAGATACGATGTTACTGCCTAAGCAAAAGGAGACCTTTCTCTATCAGTATCCATGTATTCTGATCATCTTTCTAATCTAAACAAATCTTCAATCTCAAAGAAGTATGGAGAACCTGTGAAAACGTGACCACCTTTCTAATGTAAACAAAACCTTCAATTTCAATGGAGTATGGAAAAGACAGGTTTTACTGGGCTATCAAAACAAATAGTCAGCAACAATATGTACAAATCCACAATGAAGGATATACTTCAACTACCTCTTCCATTTCAAAGCCAAAAAATTTATAATTGTGTAGTTCAGGAGGAATTGTACATGTCAGGCACACTGTAACCATGTTGGGCACATCAGTCTGGAGATATATTCCATTTGGTACATTATATCTCAAATAAAATAGATTTTTCACAGTACAAATATTTTTTTGTTCAAAATTACTATCAAATTCTATTTATTTCTGAAATGACCAACATTTTTAAAGACAACAAGAGCTGTCCCCCAATGGCAGCCAAATATACCCCCCGCTAATTGAACCCTGGATTGATATGGTAAGTGCAAAATTAAGTTGGTGTGGACACAATACAGGTGTGGACACAGTACAAGTATGGACACAATACAAGCATGGACACAATGATATAATCTTCAAGAAAGAAATTTTCACAAGGGTTCCAATGAAAACACTCTGTCTAAATCAGGCAAATATAAAATTCCCCTTTTTTCAGCCTATTTGACATTTTACACATCTACATATAGTGTTCTTCCTTTGTCTTAAGTTTCATCAAAATCCTTCAAGTGGATTAAGAGGAGTTGTGCGTACGCGGTAACCCATATATAGGGAATCAATGAAAACTCAAAGTGGAATTATCTCCCCTTCCTGGTTTCTGACAATAATTATATTCCTTCATGCACATCTCCATAGTGT
>MJUU01028670.1:84812-100305 GCA_002080025.1 Modiolus philippinarum
AAACCAACCCTGAATGAGCCAGAAAACTGCCTACACAACACATGCAGGGAGACGCCACTCTATCAATATCGACTTTACAGTGAATCATGTACAAACAAAACCTGAATGAGCCAGAAACCTGCCTACACGACACACGCAGGGAGACGTCGCTCTATCAATATCGACTTTACAGTGAATCATGTACAAACAAACCCTGAATGAGCCAGAAAACTGCCTACACGACACATGCAGGGAGACGTCGCTCTATCAATATCGACTTTACAGTTAATCATGTACAAACCAACCCTGAATGAGCCAGAAAACTCCCTACACGACACACGCAGGGAGACGCCCCTCTATCAATATCAACTTTACCATGAATCATGTACAAACAAACCCTGAATGAGCCAGAAAACTGCCTACACGACACACGCAGGGAGACGCCACTCCATCAATATCGACTTTACAGTCAATCATGTATAAACTAACCCTGAATGAGCCAGAAAACTGCCTACACGACTCACGCAGGGAGACGCCGCTCTATCAATATCGACTTTACAGTGAATCATCTATAAACTAGCCCTGAATGAGCCAGAAAACTGCCTACACCACACAGGCAGGGAGACGCCGCTCCATCAATATCGACTTTACAGTGAATCATGTACAAACCAACCCTGAATGAGCCAGAAAATGTCTACACGACACACGCAGGGAGACGCCACTCCATCAATATCGACTTTACAGTGAATCATGTACAAACCAACCCTGAATGAGCCAGAAAACTGCCTACACGCCACACGCAGGAAGACGCCACTCCATCAATATCGACTTTACAGTGAATCATGTATAAACCAACCCTGAATGAGCCAGAAAACTGCCTACACGACACACGCAGGGAGATGCCACTCTATCAATATCGACTTTACAGTGAATCATGTACAAACCAACCCTGAGTGAGCCAGAAAACTGCCTACACGACACAGGCAGGGAGACGCCACTCTATCAATATCGACTTTACAGTGAATCATGTATAAACCAACCCTGAATGAGCCAGAAAACTGCCTACACGACACAGGCAGGGAGACCTCTCTCTATCAATAACCATGTTACAGTAAATCATGTAAACCAAACCCTGACTGAACCAGATACAATGTTACTGCCTAAGCAAAAGGAGACCTTTCTCTATCAGTATCTATGTATTCTGATCATCTTTCAATACAAACAAATCTTCAATCTCAAAGAAGTATGGAGAACCTGTGAAAACATGACCACCTTTCTAATGTAAACAAAACCTTCAATTTCAATGGAGTATGGAAAAGACAGGTTTTACTGGGTTATCAAAACAAATAGTCAGTAACAATATGTACAAATCCACAATGAAGGATATACTTCAACTACCTCTTCCATTTCAAAGCCAAGAGATTTATAATTGTGTAGTTCGGGAGGAACTGTACATGTTAGGCACACTGTAACCATGTTGGGCACATCAGTCTGGAGATATATTCCATTTGGTACATTATATCTCAAATAAAATAGATTTTTCACAGTACAAATATTTTTTTGTTCAAAATTACTATCAAATTCTATTTATTTCTGAAATGACCAACATTTTTAAAGACAACAAGAGCTGTCGCCCAATGGCAGCAAAATATACCCCCCGCTAATTGAACCCTGGATCAATATGTTAAGTGCAAATTTAAGTTGGTGTGGACACAATACAGGTGTGGACACAGTACAAGTGTGGACACAATACAAGTATGGACACAATGATATAATCGTCAAGAAAGAACTTTTCCAAGGATTCCAATGAAAATGCACTGTCTACATCAGACAAATATGAAATTCACCTTTTTTAGCCTATTTGACATTTTACACAAAAATCATAAGCATTAGAGAAATTTCATTTCAACACTTTGAAAACAACTTTTCAAGAGGATTACAATGACAAAAGTGTGTCTCTCCAACTGTCTGACTTCACAATGTCTATGCTTAAAATTTTTTCTCGGAAAAAAAGATAATTGGAGGAGAAATCAACAAAAGTCAAAGTGGAATTATTTCCCCTTCCTGATTTCAAACAATGATCATATTCCTTCATGCACATCTACATATAGTGTTCTTCCTTTGTGTAAAGTTTCATCAAAATCCTTCAGGTGGTTTAAGAGGAGTTGCGCTTACGAGGTAACCCATACATTGGGAATCAACGAAAAGTCAAAGTCAAATTATCTCCCCTTCCTGGTTTCGGACAATAATTATATTCCTTCATGCACATCTCCATATAGTGTCCTTCTTTTGAGTAAAGTTTCATCAAAATCCTTTGAGTGGTTGAAGAGGAGTTGCTCTTACGAGGTTACCCATACATTTTGAATCAACGAAAAGTCAAAGTCAAATTATCTCCCCTTCCTGGTTTTGGACAATAATTATATTCCTTCATGCACATCTCCATATAGTGTCCTTTCTTTGTGTAAAGTTTCATCAAAATCCTTCAAGTAGTTTAAGAGGAGTTGCTCTTACGAGAAGTGTGGAAAGACGGACAGACAGACGGATGGACAGACAGACAGACAGAAAAACAGGGTGATTCCTATATACCCCCAAACTTTGTTTGCGGGGGGTATAATTACATACCTAAATAAAGTTGCAGATTTTAATGAACATGTTCTCCATTAAAAACAATGAGAAACATCGGTCGGTTATCTCCTTGTACCAAGCTAGTTTTGTATGGTTCAAAGTGGAGATAATTTTAGTTACCATATCAATACCTTCTTTTCATATTCAAATTAAAATTATCTACACTTTAACCATATATAACTAACTTGGTACAGGGAGTTTCTCCTTTACATGAAAAGAAAATAGTTTTCATCTGAACAAATGTGATTTTAAATAAATTCTACTAAATATAAAAAAATTGAAATCCTTACACTGTGAAAATTTCATTTGACAAATAATGCATCATAATCATGCCATTACAGCTTTTGTGTAAAATCCTTGTACGCAATTGTCCATAAATTTGTTTATTTACAGATGCAAAATATTCAAAAATTCTATGAACCCAAAATATTAGTCTTTGCCTCAATGTAACATCATGACCCTTTTAGATAAGATATTTGAAAATGGACAATTCTTTTTGAATATATCAGGATTTTAAGCTTTGACACTAGCAAGAGAAATGAAAAAAATATACAAAAATAAATAAATTTATTTACAAAAAGCACTATAATAAAAATTCATATAAATATGATACAAATACAAAAAAACTTCATTATCACACCTTAGTTGCCATTATATCACATTATGATTCACATAATTAAATAAGTCTCAGGTGATGTTCCATACTGTCTATAAGATTTACCAGTCTATGTATTACTGCTAAAGTTGTCATTACTATTATCATCACTACTTGATATCGTAGAGTCAGCCACTTGTAATCCCTGACTGAAAATAGCAGTGTTTGGGTTAACAAATGTGTCATTTTGTCCCGGCAGTATTCCTTGGCTGAATATAGGCGTTCCAGGATTAAACACGGTAGATCGGTTGATTATGTTTGACAATTTTTGGATAATATCTCCATACAGTCTTGGTGTTTTACCGGAATCACTTGTCAGTTCAGAGCATATTGTCAGTAACTTTTTCTCCACTTGTTGTTTTTGTTTCTTCGGTTTTGTGTTGCTTGTTCTATTACGTTTGTTAGCAAACCAAGCTTTGACTTGCCCTAAAGATATACCTCCTTCATCTGCCATTTGTTCCTTTTGTGCTTCTGTCGGATATGGATTGTCAATGTTCCTTTCAAACCACTGTGTCATGATTTCAACTGCTCTTCCGTTCAGCTGACGATTTTTTGTTTGTTTTGTCGATGAAACATTGCCTCCTGTTGGCAATGCCACTTTTAACAATTCTAAACTTGTAGACACACGACTTGTCAAATGCATTCGTTGACGATCATGAAACTTGTGAACATTATGTAATTCTGACTGATAGTGAGCCTCATCCTGAAATATTTGTCCTTTCATTTTAGCAATAGCATCACACCTCTGTGTTTCAATTTCTGCACACTGAGTACTGTAGAAATTCTGCAATTCACGAACTTTTGGATTGTCAGCTGAGAGAGTCTGAAACTGAGACTGAAGATGTGCTTCCTGTACTGCTACAAACGATGGATCAAGTACAGGCTCCGTATCTACGGCAACAACATTCTCGTCAGAACATAGTGTATACGGTATGGAGGATTGGAAACATTCTGTAGCCAATGTATCTTGTAATTCCTCAAACATAGGATGTGCAGACAGCTTACTTAATCCATCACTAACTTCTGGTATTTTTTCTTTTTTAATCAGTAATGCCATGTTAAAATTTATCTTCCTTTACAAAATCCAACCTTGGTGTAAATTGTCTTTCAGTTTTCACAAAACTAAATGTGTGCACAAAAAGTCTGGTAGAACGTTATAAAACTCCTTGGGCTGAATTTGTCTTAAATATGAACACATTTCATTATGCACAAAAACAACATTTGATTTGTTACTACTCTCAGCCAATCATATCCTTGAAAGTCATGAACACTATAAAATAATGACATTTAGGAAAATGTCAATCACAAATAAATGTGACTGAAATTGATCTACAAAAACAAAAACACAACATAGTTTGTTTTCACAATAGAACAATTAAACTACACTCATTAACTGACAATGAGTATGGCTAGGGAAAACTAAGGTGTGAACATTCCCAGCCTACTGGTATAAGTGAACTGTTTTCACTGAATTGTCATAGTTGACAAACAAATTGCAAACTGATATTATTTATTATTAATTATTTGTGTTTAATTTTACCAAATTAACAGTTATTATGAAAAGTCTCCAAAAGTCTAGCCTTGCGGGAAAGTTAAATTTCTATAAGTTTTTCTGATAATAAAATTAGCATAATTGTATGAAGTAATTCTAATTTAGTTGCTGCAAATTTACACCTAAGATTTAGGATTTTTTTCTTACAGATATATGAATTTACTTTTAGAGAAATAATTGAATTTGAATAATTTTAATGGGGAATCTGAACACCTCCAGATTTTCAATGATTTTAACATCAGTAAAGTTTCATTAGATAAAACATGGAAATAATAGAGAAATCTACTCATTTTTTCTTCATATCTTATGTATTTCTTATCCTTGTTTTACTAAATTGTTAAAGTAAAGCAGGAGGAAAAAAGAAATTTTTTTGTATTTAAATGGATGAAACCAGATAATTTATGTTTGGTCATGTTTTCTCACTTTAACCATTATAATACATTTTCTTTCAATATAAATTTCTACATTCTAGAACAAAGTGTATTTATCAGCTATTTAATTTGGATTTCCCACTTTTTCCCATACTCCTTTAAAAAAATTAATTTCATAATAAGATGTCATTTTAAATCAAAGACAGCTACAAATAGCTATAAGCCCTGTTGCTCCAGAAATTTGAAACCCTACATATTTGTAAATTTTCAAAATTAAAAATGGGCATAACTCCTATAGAAAAATTATCATCTTTGAAACCGGCTTGGGAATTCTTAAACTAAAGCTACTGTATAAAAATTACTGAAATTCAATGAACTTCTTCAAAAATACTTGAACATGACTCAATTTCAAACTCATTTGGGGCATCCTTGAACTGAAGCAACCATTATCTAAATCCATAGAGAAATAAATTTGCTAGAAAACTTTTAAAAGTGATATTTTGTTGATTTTCAAAGTTATAAAGGGGCATAACTCCTTCCAAATTATTTGACCAGGACTCATTTTAGAACTTGCTTAGCTCATCCTTGATCTAGCTACTGCATACATATTATCCAAAATCCAATAAAAATCAATTTTTTAGAATGCTTACAAGGATTTTATACATTTTCAAAGTTAAAAGGGGAATAACTCAGATATAAGCTTGAGTTTATGTCAATCAAGAGAAAAAATGTAGGTCAAAGTGTTCAAATTTTGCCTTTACATTGACATACTATCAGAGATTCATGCATATGCAAGGTTTCATTATCCCATTTTGATTAAGTGAAAAATGATGGGCAAAGTGACCCAATTTTTCCTGATTTGAAAAGTTGACATGATCTGAACATCTACAGTAATTGAGACATGAACTCTGAAGCAAACTTGAATACAAGTCAATTTGGCATGAAAAAATAGGTTAGAGAAACCTTATTTTCAACCCAAGATTCAACTGTGAGCGAGGTATTGTGATCCATGCTGCTAAGTTATTGAATTACTTAAACAACTGTGGATACAAACAAGATAACTTTTGGTTCTCTCGACTTTATTATCATATGACAAACAAATTAGAACAAATATAGACCAAATCTTGTACTGAGACTCAAAAAAAATTTTGTGCTATTGTCAATTTTACCCTTATTACATGTAATACATGTACAACAAGTGTGGACCCAAATTGATGCCTCGGCCCTCCCTAGTTGGTCGCAAAATTGATGTGAAAACTCAAACTGACTAAATCGGAAAACTTAACATGTTCCTAAGACTGTGAAATTGGGGTATCTGACAAAAGCAATATAGCAGACTGTCATGTGTCACTTAAAACCAAAATGCCAAATATCAGTGACCTACCACTGATAGATACTGAAAAACCAAACATATTCACTAGACCATGAAAATGAGGCAAAGGGCTTAAACCAAAGAGCAGGCTGTCATGTTCCATCTAAGACGTACCCACATACCAAATATTATTGACTTTACATTGACAGAAGCTGGGTAACTTAACATGATCGCTGGACCTTGAAATTTAGGTCAAGGACAAAAGCCATATGACAGACTGTCATGTACTACTTAAGATCAACCTACATACCATATATCATTGACCTACCACTTATAGTTACTGGACANTGGAATTGAGGTCACAGACAAAAGCCATATAGCAGACTGTCATGTACTACTCAAGACAACCTATATACCAAATATCATTGACCTACCACTTATAAATATTGTGAAAATGACCTTATCACAAAAACTTAACATGCTCACTAGACCGTGATTTAGGTAAAGGACAAAAGCCATATGACAGACTAAGACCAGATAATTACAAAAGTTACATTCACTTACAACAGAAACTTTTTATTGAATACAGAACTTTTGGCAAAAGGTGGCGGAAGAGCATTGGGAAAGATAATCTCGAACATTCATTGTTATAAAGACTTTGGATTCAAATCATATGAAAAACTGTATTTTTCGTGTGTTGTACCAATTTTTGACTATGTGTCTGGTGTATGGGGATATTGGAAGTACCAAGCTATAGACAATATTTATAACCAAGAGATTCGTTATCATCTTGGTGTACATCGTTTTGCGCCTATTTTAGCTTTATTTGGAGAAGTAGGCTGGATTCCAAGCCAATACCGGCAATGGATCAGTATGATGCGACTATGGAACAGAATTCTACTTTTTTGATGATGACCGTATCATGAAATTGGCATTTAACATTGACTATAATTAGTGTACGAACAATTGGTGTAGTGAAAACTTAACATGAAAGTTTACTTCACCCTTGCTGCCGCTGCCTCCGCTGCCGCCGCTGCCATACTTTGTATGCATATGTCTCGCTTTCCACGCCTTTCATAGAGGGCGAGACAAAAACATCAAAGGAGTATGTATGATAAGAGGCATAGTTGGCCCCAAACCTAGCTATATTTTCAAACAGAGTTTTCCTTTAAATTCTACCTTGAATGACACAATTGATGTATTGCAATCTGTCAAGCCGTTACAGAGGACTTGCAGTGACAAGAACAGGACTGACGGACGGATGGAGGGACTGACAGACGGACTGATGGATGGACGGACGGACCAGTCAAAAACATTATACCCTCCGCAACTTTCTTGCGTGGGGTATAAAAATACTGAAACATGTCATAATTTATATAGATTATAGAGGGAAATTTTCCCATCAAATCCACTCCTTCATTTGTATTTATTCTATGTGATTTATTTCTGGAACATGCCATGAATAAATAAGACAAGTGTGAACCCAAATAGATGTCTCGCCCATCCCTGCTTGGCCTCTAAATTGATGTGAAATCTAACTGACCTAATCAGAAACTGAACATGCTCACTAGACTGTGAAATTTAAGATTGAAAAAAGCATATAGCAGGCCATTATGAACTACCCAAGAAAAACTCAAATATAACTGACCTACCATTAATACATAATGAAAAACAGACATGCTCACTAGACCATGAAATAAAGGTCACAGGCATAAGTCATATGGAACACTGTCATGCAATACCCAAAACCAACAAACATACAAAATATCATTGACCTACCATTAACAGGTACTGAGAAACTTAACATGCTCACTAGGCCGTGAAATTTAGGTCATTGACAAAAGCCATAAACTTGACTGACATGTACTACCCAAGACCAACTTACATACTATATATTATCAACATACAACTTATAGTTATTGAGAAATGGACTTTAGCAGCGAAACTTAACATGGCCACTAGACCTTTAAATTGAGGTCAAGGACAAAAGTCATATGCCAGACTGACATGCACTACCCAAGACCAACTTATGTACTATATATTATTGCCCTACAACTTATAGTTATTGAGAAATGGACTTCAGCAAAGAAACTAAACATCACATGGCAACTAGACCATAAAAATTGAGGTCAAGGACAAAAGTCACATGCCACATTGACATGTACTACTTAAGACCAACATACATACTTAATATTATCCATCTTTCTCTAATAGTTATTGAGAAAGGGACTTAAGCAGAGAAACTTAATGCAGCCACTAGACCATGAAACTAAGGTCAAAGACATAAGTTATATGCCAGATTGACATGTACTACATAAGAACAACCTTCATACTATATATTGTCAACCTACCACTCATAGCTAAGTAGGGAAACTGAACATGGCCACTAGACCGTGAAATTCAGGTCAAGGACAAAAGTCATATGCTAGACTGACATGTACTACTCGAGACAAACCTGCATACTAAATATTCTCATTTACCACCCATAGTTTGTGAGAAATGGAATTAAGCAGAGAAACTTGACGTGGCCACTAGACTATGAAATTGAGGTCAATGAAAAAAGTCATATGACAAACTGAGATGTACTACCCAAGATCAAGCTATATACTAAATATTATTTACCTATCACTAATAGTTATTGAGAAATGGACTTAAGCAGAGAATTTTAACATGGCCACTAGATGGTGAAATTGAGGTCAAGGATAAAAAGTCACATGCCAGACTGACATGTACTACCCAAGACCAACCTACATACTAAATATTATTGACCTACCACCCATAGTCATTGAGAAATGGACTTAAGCAGAGAAAATTAAAACGGCCACTAGACCATGAAATTGAGATCAAAGAAAAAGGTCATATGCCAGACTGACATGTACTAACCAAAGACCAAGCTACATACGAAATATCATTGACCTATCACCTATAGTTATTGAGAAATGGACTTAAGCACAGAAATTAAACATGGCCACTAAACCATGAAATTGAGGTCAACGACAAAAGTCATATACCACACTAACATGTTCTAGCACATGTTTAGTTCTACCACTGGACCAAATATGATGATCCCACATTAAAGGATTTCCAAAATATCCTGCATTTAGTAACGAGTGGACTCTAAGAAATGTCTTGCCAGTCCCTGCTTGGTTACTTAAACAGTCATGTACTACTCAAAAGCAACCTACAAGCCAAATATTATTACCCTACACTTACAGTAATTGAGAAACTATTCTAATCAGAAAATATTAACTATGTTCACTAGACCATGAAATTGAAGTCAAGCTGAAAAGCCATAAGGCAGACTGACATGCATTAACCAAGACCAATCTGTAAAGCAAATATCATAGACCTATAGCATGTAGTTATTGAGAAACAGACTAAAGCAAAAAAACTTAATCTGGGCACTGGGCCATGAAATTGAGGTCAAGATCAAAAGCCATATGGCATACCGGTAGACATTTTATGTTAAAGAGCCCATATATATAGTTAAACTATAGTCCCAATATGCCTAATTAGGTTAAGGGGAGAAGACCTCTGTTAGTGCTTCCCATGGGGTCCTATGTTAAACTATGTTCCCTGCTGGTAGCCACCTTGAATAAAGTGTGAACCTAAAAAAAACAGTTTTCTTTTCAGGGGTCCCAATAAAGACTATTTTAACCAAGTTTGGTTTCATTGGCTCAGTAGTTTCAGAGTTTTGAGCGTGCTTTCCCATAAGGTCCAGTGTAAAAACTTAACCCGCTGGCTGCCATGTTGGATATCGCGCTGACCTGAAAAAAATCTTTGTGCAAGACACCACCCAAGGACCATTGTGGCAAAGTTTGGTGCAAATTGGCACTGTAATTTCTGAGAAGAAGATCTTTGAACATGTTTTCCCTTAGGGTCCAATGTTAAAACTATGTTTCCCCCTGGCGGCCATCTTGGATATTGCATGGACCTGAAAAACAACTTTTTTTGTATGGGACCACCCAAGGACCATTGTGGCCAACTTTGGTGCCAATTGGCTCAGTAGTTTCAGAGAAGAAGATCTTTTGAAAGTGTTTTCCCATAGGGTCCAATGTTAAACTGTTTCCCGCTGGCGGCTATCTTGGATATCGCGCTGACCTGAAAACACCTTTTCTGCATGGGACCACCCAAGGACTAAGTTTGGTTCCAATTGGCTCAGTAGTTTCAGAGGAGAAGATCTTTAAATGTGTTTTTCCAAAGGGTCCAGTTTCCCACTGGCAGCCATCTTGGATATAGCACAAACCTGAAAAACACCTCTTTTGTAAGGGACCACCCAAGGACTATTGTGGCAAAGTTTGGTGCAAATTGGCACTGTAGTTTCCGATAAGAAGATCTTTGAACATGTTTTCCATAGGGTCCAATGTTAAACTATGTTTCTTGCTGGCGGCCATCTTGGATATCGCACGGACCTGAAAAACACCTATTCTGTAAGGGACCACCAAAGGACCATTGTGGCTAAGTTTGATGCCAATTGGCTCAGTAGTTTCAGAGAAGAAGATCTTTGAACGTGTTTTCCCATAGGGTCCAATGTTAAAGCTATGTTTCCCCGCTGACGGCCATCTTGGATATCGTGCGGCCCTGAAAAACACCCTTTTTGTAAGAGACCACCCAAAGACTATTGTGGTCAAGTTTGGTTCCAATTGGCCCAGTAGTTTCAGAGAAGATCTTTGAATGAAAAGTTTATACCGGGCAGACGGACGGATGGACAGACGACAGATGCAAAGTGATAACAAAAGCTCACCCTGGCATTAGCCAGGTGAGCTAAAAACATAACATGGTCACTGGACCATGAAAATGAGGTCAAGGTCAAAAGCCATATGGCAGACTGACAGGTACTTACCAAGACCAAGCTATATACCAAATATCATTGACATATAACATGTAGTTATTAAGAAACAGACTTAAGCAAAAAAACTTAACCTGGTCAATGGACCGTGAAATTGAGGTCAAGGTCAAAAGTCATATGGCAGACTGACAGGTGCTAACCAAGACCAAGCTATATACGAAATATCATTGACCTATAGCTTGTAGTTATTGAGAAAGACTTAAGCAAAAAACCTTAACCTAGGCACTGGACTGTGAAATTGAGGTCAAGGTCAAAGTGGCAGACTGACATGTACTTACCAAGACCAAGCTATATACCAAATATCATTGACATATCACTTGTAGTTAATGAGAAACAGATTTAACCTGGTCACTGGATTGCAAAATATAGGTCAAGGTCACATGATTTTGGGTTCAACAGATAGGGTTCACCCTAAGCGACCTATGGACCAAATATAAAGTTCCTACATCAAAGGCTTTTAGACCATAACTTGAGTTTACCTCCATACTTTGCAAGCCTATGTCTCTCTTTCTGTTTCTTTTGTCGAGGGCGAGACAAAAACTTGGTATATCTCTTCCAAATTCTTACAACTACACTGGGATTCCAACAAGCAAAGAAAATTCATTTCATTTGTGTGTCACCTGATTTTTGAATTTTTACATGGGACTGTACAGGCATATTGCATTTTTTTTCCAGATCTTTATCTGCTTAATTTTCTGTTGAAATTTCCTCTGGAATCAAAACACTGAATATTAAAAAGTTAGAGGCATTTACTGCAGAATTAACTCGAGTGTAAACAAACAAGTCTGTGAATTCTGTCGTTAAGCCGATCAATACATCAATACCTTCATTATTTATTTATATCATTATTTATCTATATTGTTATTTATTTATATCAACAATTGATGTTTTGGGCATCAAAAGCTATTTTGATTGGTCAATATATGTTAAGAGCATGACAAATAAAGAGAATCAACCTGCAAGTATCAACCTGAATAATATCCGGGGAAGTAAACATGTGTTTACTGAGCAAGATGGCATTCTCTTCCTGAATGATTTTCTAAACAGAAAACAGTTTTTATCTCAAGATAGCCCTTTTCATCCCTATATCATATATTATCATCGGCTATAGAGCTAACATCGTGAGTAAGGCTGCAAGTAGAAATCTATTATATGGAAAGGCAAAGCTGCACTACTTGTAGCCTAACTCACAATGTTAGCTCTTTAGCCGATGATAATTTTTTTGTCTTCTATGAACATGAATCTTTCAATTCTAATGAATTGGCCACTATGTGTTGAATATAACTGTGACCGACAAAGAGATATAAATAGATCAATACACAAATTACACAGGTGATGGTAGACTTGTCCACTAAGCTATGGGGGAAGTCTTCAATCCTAACTCCAAGTGTTTGTGTTGTTATAAATATTTTGATTGATAATTATGTTAGTCATGTTTATGTAATGTAGTTATTGTTTATGTTTGATTTTCAACTCCTGAGGGTGAATCTTTTAAGTAATTATACTTTATTTATTTATTTATATCAAGATTTGGTTTTAAGGGGGGGATGTCTTCGATAGAAAACCCACGTAATTGTACTTTTTTACTCATCAACAAAGGCTTACAATTATTTTTCCAGCGTGAACACTGTAGTTTGTCATTCTCGTATGAACCAATCAGCATTTACAAAAAAAGGCTTCATAGAAGACAACTCCATTTGTTTACTCATATTGAATATTTTACTATGTAAATAGAAAACTTCTGTAACCTTCACATTCTAATTTTTAATTAGAGCTGTCGCTGAATGGCAGCCAGTTATACCCCCCGCTAATTGAACCCTGAATTAGTTTGGCAAATGTAAATTTAAGTGTGTAAGGCCACAACAACTCAAAGCCACCATAAGATCTTCAATGAACAGTGAGGAAACCCCACACCCAACGGCAGGTCAGAGTTGGCCCCTAAATAAAGAAAGTTCAGCGAAACAAACATCATCCTAGACTCCCATAGACATAAAGTGAACTTACTAGGAAACAGACAAAACACACAAAGGCTTAATAAATTTCCTGACTTAGGACAGGCGCAAACCTGTTGCGGCAGGGTATGAAAACAATGACATACCTCCCCCTTTTTCCCAGAAAATATTCAAAGACAAATATCTCCCTCTTAAAATTTCGTGCAGCAATCATATTACTTCATGCACGTCTGCAGGTGATGTTCTACAACTGTGTAACATTTCATCAAAACCCAAGCAGCTGTTTAAGAAAACATGCCCTGACAAGGTTCGTCCCATTTTTGCCAGAAAATATTCTAAGACGAATTATCATCCCTTCAAAATTTCGGGCAGCAACCATATTACTTCACGCACATCATCAGATGGTGTACTACAACTGTGTAACAATCCAAGCAGCCGTTCAGGCAAACATGCACTGACAAAGGGCATGGACGGACAGGGTGATTCCTATATACCCTCCAAAACTTTGCAGGTGGTGTAATCATCCATGCGGTCTTCTCTTGATTTTCCATTCTCTTACTGCTTTATTAACGTAATCCCATAATGAATGGAAAGTCCCAAGAAACCTGCATGTGGAGATTTCAAAATTTGAATATGAAGGTCACAGGAGCTTCCTATATATTTATGTGCCATTCGATGAATACAGTAAATGAATGGAGTTATATAGAGATAAAAACTGTATTTTCTTTTAAGAAAGGAAGAGAATGTTAAAGGCAGAGTTGTAGATTTTAGTTAATTTATTGAAGAAAAGTCAAAACGAAGCTTCCCTTGTGTTTTTTCATAAAATATTTATATTTGATAGTAAACAAATATTTTGTCTATGTTTGAAAGCAAGTCCCAGTGGTTCAAGCATATACATGTATGAACATATGAACATCCTAAACAAAGTGATTTTCAACTGCAATTTTTCTTTCTTAGGCTTTCCTCTCACATACACAGTTGCCATTTGCTTTGTTTATTTAATTTTCTTTAGTCCTGCCTCTTTATGAATGTGCAATGTTATTGGTAAGTTTTAGCTAAATTAAGTTTGAGTAACCATTGAAAGAATCAAAGATGATCAATCATTTACACATGAGCTATTTTTAGCAGAGTACTCATAACAGTCAGCATCAATAAACAGGTTATTATTCCAATAAGAATTGAAGGATTTGAAATCTTGATGGTGATAATGTTGCAGTATATTGAAACAGTATTGCAACTTGCGACTGACATTTTTACATCTGACTAGATCTACAACAGACTTGTTTGATATGAACAATCTGACTTGACATGAAATTATACCTGGCTATAATTTAATTTTCAACATGATAGGTGAAGCAGGCATAGCATAACATCTTGCCTCCCTGAAAGTGAATGGTTTGTTTGGTCTCAGATACCCTTTTTAGGGCCTCAAATGCTGGGTTAAAGAGCCCGTCAAAATTTGTGTATGCTGATATGGTTGATCAGATGTAATTGTTGTGATGGGGAGATTATGTGAACAATTTTATTCTATTTTGTGAGAATGATAGTAAATGTAAGAGACAAATCAATAAAAAGTCAATTTATTTATTACAGTAGGTTATTAGCTGTATGTTTTGGTCACATGACACACAGCATGGACTGTACATATAGCAGGTTCTACACATGGGGCGAAAATGTATGTAAGTGTTTGGTGCATTTTTACTGTCCATATCCAAAATGCTTTTACCTTTCTATACAGGTATTGTTCAACCAGTTTGTCAAGTTGCCAATACAATTGATCAATTTAAATTGCCCAATAGGTATTCTACAGGTAACGATATAGTTTACCTGGTGGGATTTAAATCAGTACTCAATGAAAAGAATATCTATTTGCCCCTTGCATGTTGCCTTTAGCTAATGAATTCTTTTTACTGTAATTATTATATTTCAAAGAAAATATTTTATTTATCTCATTTTTTTATTGTTTTCTTTTGCTTCTTCCTTTTTCATCCAGTTGTATGTTAGTGTTCTTCAGTTTTTATTGTATATTTACAAAAGTGTGGTTCAAATGCATTGTACTCATTGTTAGTACATAAATTGGAATGCATGATATTTTTATTAGGTTGTTTTTATGGTGTTCTGAAGGTTTGCATAAACATTCCAGGACATTTTAGAAAACAATTCCTAAATTATAATACAGTGAATACAGTTCACTCTTA
>MJUU01028670.1:100315-120139 GCA_002080025.1 Modiolus philippinarum
AAAATTTGTGTATGCTGATATGGTTGATCAGATGTAATTGTTGTGATGGGGAGATTATGTGAACAATTTTATTCTATTTTGTGAGAATGATAGTAAATGTAAGAGACAAATCAATAATCAAAGTGCTTGAAGCACTTAAAGGTATCTTTGCTACTGATATACCTGGTTTATATTGGGTTCAGTGCTTGTGCCTGTGGCTGTACACAGACTGCACATTAAATTATCTGGCAGTATAAAATAATACATGACCATAAATTACAATCAACATTGGATAAAATATCAAATTCTTTCTTAAGATGCATTTGCATGATACAAGAAAACTCTTAAATTACAAATTTCAGCAGTGAACATATATTAATTTGGTCTGAAGGAAGGCATGAGAAATTTAATTGTTTTTCCACACTTTCACTTCCCGTTAGACGATCATTTATCTCCAACTAAAATTTTTTTGTTTAATAATGCTATTATTTCACTATTTTTCAATAATGCTGTTTTAATTTTTGAAAGGACTGCAACCAATGCCCTCAGTCTAACATCTCTAAATCTAGTCACAAGGAAATTTTAGAATACTTAAAATTTGTTCAGTATTTGAATCAGATGAAGTGAGGCCAGACTGATGAAACTTTACATTTTACTTCATGTAAAGTATTAGCAGAAGCTATCTAATTGTACCTGCACAAGCACAAACATTTTTTATAATATACAGTGGAACTGAAATTACTTTCATGTCCATGAATGAGATGTGTATAATTGTTGAACCCCCTTAGTATAATTGTAAGCCAAAATAGTATCCTGTGAAATAAGTTCCAAATGGAACAAATGTTATTGATATATCTATGAGATTTATTCCGTCTGGAGATTATTTCACCAGGTGAGCAGTAAATACTTTCCAGCTGGGGATTATTCACTGGACGAGCTATGAAATTTGTTCCTTTGGAACTTATTTCACAGTGGATACTATAAACCATTACATAATAACCATACACAAAGTTTACTATAAAAAGCTGTAATTATTTATTTTTATTTTCAACAAAACAAAAAGTATTTTAAAATATCCCAGCATATTGTTAAAAACAGTTACATACAAAATTTTCAAAATATTTCAAGAATTTTGGGGGGATTTCAGTGGCAGCAGAAAAGGTTTTGGGCCACCATTTATAAAATGAAAAATTATACAAGGGAGGTAATCAGTGACATTAATAAATACGGTCAAATGTGTTGATATCAGTGCTGACTAATTGCTATGTAAACAACACCTGTCCTAATGACTGCCTCAGTCAACACTAATCAATCAGTCTAATTATCATGTTATCCTTCACAGTGCTACTGAAGCTTTTATTTTTAACACAACCATATCCATGTGCAGTCATTTGTAAACAAATTGTAAAGACATCGTTTATCGTATTCCTGACATAATGAGATCAAGGACATAAATATACATCCTTGATGAGATATTTACAACACTTGAATATTAAAGTTCAAATTTTCCCGCCTAATGATTGAAGTATCTTTTGTTTAATTACATAACCATGAGCATGCGCAGATTTTGTAAACAAACGTCTCGTGTGCTCTGCAAACTTGATATACGGCCTAGATAATTTTAATTGGCATACTTGGGAATGTATATAAATAGTAAAATCACTAGCATCCGATGGATTGGAGGATTTTGATAAGGGACTCTACGTTTTTAGAAAAAGGGGGGATATATTACTTTCGTATTGTACGCAAAATATTAATCATCGTCACGTGAACATTTTCATACCAATGTTATTTCTTCCAACTTGTTGATTTATTTTTCTGCACTACTGTTGCTTTTTGTGCAGGAAAGTCTTTAAAAGCATGTTTATGGTATGAAAATGGGACTTTTTTTCTTGTGTTGGAATATGAAAAAGGGTAGTGAGATTTCTGGGGAATTGAGTTGAGCCTTCGGCAACAATAGATATCTTTGCACACAAAGATACCCAAAAAGTCAATTTATTTATTACAGTAGGTTATTAGCTGTATGTTTTGGTCACATGACACACAGCATGGACTGTACATATAGCAGGTTCTACACATGGAGCGAAAATGTATGTAAGTGTTTGGTGCATTTTGAACTCGAAAAGAATCCCTTAATGATACCCTTTTTTATTGTTAAATCCAAACTGTTTGTGAAGGGCTTTCAGGCTATCATAGGTTTGTGAAGGGCTTTCAGGCTATTATAGTGGCTATGATCAATCATACTAACATATCCGATGAGGGGGCCTTGTGAATTGGCTTTGTTTTTGCAAATTTTGGGATAATTTTTTTCAACTTTGCAAATGTTTCCACAGAAAAATACAGCAAATAAATATTGTCAGAAAGACACAGTTATCTATGCAATTAAAAGTATTTGTCTTAAGGATTGTAAAGAGGTATAGGTTTATATATGTGATTTCACACTTTTTCAGTAAATCTTGGCAAAAAAGATACAAGTCTTTAAATAAAATAGACACTGGAGTTTTTTATGTATTGTGTGCATTTTGGTCACACACACATTAACTCCATATCCTTTTAATTTTTTTAAACAGTTACATGAGACCTTTATTCACTGTCTGTTTTCCCACAAGCTGAATATTAGGTGCAAAATGAATTACTACAAAAGAAGAAATTACTACAAGTGATCAAAATTCAGAAAAAACATGTTTTCTCCAGTTGTAACAAATCAGAGAAGACAATATATGCTTAAAATGAATCAGTTTCTTGATCATCCTTAGAGGTGATCGTGATGATTCCTCCACAACAGACGGCCATGACAATATATATGGGGTACTTGATTACATCATGCTTATGCCTGTCAATATTAGGTATGCCCTCTGAAATAAATTTCAAGCATGCTATTTTACATTGCTGATAAAGTTGAATTATTGTTACATCCTAAATTTAAAAGCATTTGAAGGCCAAATAATATATTTCTGGTTATATTGTAAATTTTTTCCTTAGTTCTCAATACATTTTAAATAGCATATGCCATGCAGGCATAATTGAGTATGACAGACTGCACGTCACCTGTCGGATTATACAAATAAACCAACATGTCACCTGTCGGGGTATGCTGTACGCCTTCTCAGGATAACCTTTCCCAGCAGCAAAAGGGCAAAGAAACCTGCTTTAAAACTGTTTGCCCTTTCAGAAGTTATTGGTCTGAAAACATTTTGAATCATGACTTACCTGTGATGTGACAGAGTATTTGACAAAATGTTGAAGTAGATACTTGTCATGGTAAGCTAGGACATTCTCTATCATTCCTAAGATGTTGATTGGTGGATTTGGGAAATACTCAAACCAATGGTTTGCCCAATTCACTGAAAAAAAGAAATTTTCATAAATATGAACATAGGTATAAAGAAACTGTCAGAAAATAAACGTAATGCATGTATAAATAATAATTCCTTAAGTTTGCAAAAGTTCCTTTGTTTCATTGTCTCTATGATTAAAAGTCACTTATGATAAGCAGATACATGTAAAATTGGTCATTTTTTACATGACTGTGTATGAGTATTATTTATTGATTACCAATTATTGTGGTTTCAATTTTTTTTCTGTCTCAAAAAATAGTTTTCTAATGATTTGCAGAGGAAACCAAAGAGCCATAAAAAAGTAAAATACCTTAATTTCTTTAAAAATCTGTCTACATATTTAGGAGAATAGCAGATGGTAAAAAGTGTAACAGATAGACAAACTAACACTGAGATGTAAGGACAACCATCATAATTATCTACCACATTTTAAAACATGGTAATAAGATTTTGACTTTTCACAATACAGACAGACAGACTGACAGACATACTGAATACAAAAGAGGCCATTTCATGGCTGGGCCTTAATAAGATTTGACATTTCACTATGATTTATTTTCCAGAAATTTTCTTATTTTAATTCTTTCAGGTAATGTGAAACTGTGTGGGTATGAAAATAGTCAGTACTGTGGATCCTTCAAACACAAGAAAAATTTTGATCATGAACAAATGATTTTTTTTTACCCTTGCTCCATAGGCACTCTACTGCCATTGATGGTTTGTATTTTTCTGTATATTACAAGTTACTTACTCATAATAGACGACAGGATTTCAAAACAAACTAAATGATTGTTCTGAAATAATTTGACAAATGGAAATGATAAGCATGGAAGATACTGTGTTTCTCCAAAAATAGGTGACCAATGAGCCATCGCTGACAGAATCCTGAAAAATAAAAAAAATTATCAATGTTTTTACACAGATAGGTGAAAAATGAGCCATGGCAAACAGAATTCTGAAAAAAAAAACAAAATAAGATACTGTGTTTCTCCAAAGATAGGTGACCAATGGCTGAGAAAATGCTGAAAAATAAAATTTGTTACAGTTAAAGCATATATTCTAAATTTATAGTCTTTTTGATGTTCCAAACTTCAAATTAAATAAATTCAAATCAAATTTTGAATATATTTATTTCGACAATTTAAATATCAAGTAAAGATAAAATTAAAACATTTGGATGAAATCATATGTACATGTATAAGTTCCCTTAAGTAAGTAATTTATTTGTCCTCTTAGGGTTGATTTTGCATTCATTTTCAATCTTTATAAGCATGTATATAACAATACCTTTGTAAAATGCGTAGAAGTCTGCGACTTTTTATTGGATATTCTTCATGTATTTTAGAATATGCAGGATGTGTTCCTTTGTCAACTAAAGCTGCATATGCAGTGTGATTTTCAGGCAGTCTTAAAATAGATCTCCATATAAACATTCTATATTTAGCAGGGTATTCCCCATATCCTTTGAGAATTGCTTTTAACTTTTCCATATTTAGTTGCTCAGGAAGTTCTTTCTGAAAATAAAAAAAAATATCAAAGTTGAAATCACAATATAATCATTGTCAAATATGATTTATATCAAATTATTTCCTCATAGATTTAAACCAATTTTTATCAAGTTAACGAATGCAATCAAAGAAATGACTCACCTGAATACAGTCAAACCTGCCCAAACGACCACCTTCACTAAACGACCACTGGTTGTAAACGACCACTTTTATCCCCCCCCGATGAATTTTACTATATATTTTAACTGCATTCAATGACCACCTGCAAAACATTACCAATGACCACCAAAATATACTCCCAAACGACCACTTTGACCCTTTTAAGCGACCAGTTAAACTATTCAGTGCAACGGCTTGCAAGAAATATTCGAAAAATGCTGATGTTGTTATCGTTCTGCAAACCGGAAGTTGAGTTTTAGGTATGGAAAAATATGCTAAAATTGTTAGTTATAATTTAATTTTGATGAAAGGTTTGTTGTTGTTTTAAAAATGTTTGAAATTTTTTTGTATTTCTGTGTAGATTAGCAATTTAATTACTTCAATAGATTTCTTTGACTTCTATAAAAATTTTCATGGTGTACATCATGATCACGTGGTTTATTAATTGCGACGTAAACAAAATAAAAATTAGACTGTATATACATGATGGTTTTCATATAATTTAACAAAATTGAGTAAAAATCAATTTCATTCATCTTTTGAGCTCTTTCAAAATTAAAAAGTGATTGAGTTATGTAAATTGAAAAGTGCAATTAAAGTTGTAGAGGATCTAGGCATAGGAAAAACTTAAACTCAAAAGTATTTTGAAACACATATGTGAACTTCTGATTGACTATGAAAAACATCTTGATAGTAATAGTAAAAGCCAGAGGAGAGTCACAGAAAATGAGGACATAATGATCTTTCTCTAAAATGGGTCAATTATTGTATGGGGCTTAAAAAATATGTTATATTATGAACCTTTATTAAAAGACCACCTGCTGTAAGAGACCACTTTTGCACTCTCCCCTGAGTGGTCTCTTAATGCAGGTTTGACTGTATTATCATGGTTTCAATATATGACAAATGAAATACAGAGAGAAGAGAAGTAAAGAATCATTTCCGCTTAGAGTATATTTAAAACTATGAACAGGAAAAAATAATAGTAAAATCTAATAATTAAATGTATACAGAATAACAGCAAATCCAATATCAAGAGTCTAGGTGTTAACGAAATGTACAGAATGTAAAACAAACAACAAATTTACAGTACCATGAAATCAAGATCTAGGAAACATAGCAGGTGTCAGTTGACATACAATTATGAAATAGACCAAATATGATGAACCTCTACATTTCAATTGCTCAGAAACTGACCTGAATGTAAAACTATGTTAGAAACTTTACATATGGTACTAAATACAATGCATCTGGGAAATAAAAAATACAATGCATCTGGGAAATAAAAAACAAACATGATAAGAAAACTATTACAATAACCTACTTCTAACTGGAGATCAGGTTGTTGTCTCCTGTTTTCCTTTCCTCTTGCCCTGGAGGCTTTCTGTGATTTCGTTGATTGGTCTGATGCTACTGTTTCAGACATCTTGTTTTCTTTGACTACTTTCACCAGTGGTGCAGGAGGCTGCAAATAGATTGTGTTACTGTGGATGAAATCCGTTTTCTAACTAATGTGTCTTTTTATTGTCTCTCAATATTTGATGAATTGTGTTTTTTATTGGGTTTAATATTATATCCCAGTATGCAAAAGTTGTGGTCCTAAACCCATGTTGTACCAAAGAACAATACATACGATGTTCCTAAAACAATAAAATTCTGTTTTATAGTGTTATTAAACTTCAAATATGCATTGTATAACTTTATGTACAAAAACAGACATTTCTTCTATTCAAAGCAATGGAGTGCTGCATCAGCCATATTTGATTTGGTCACTACATATTTTCTTTCATACTAGAAACCTTTGGAAATGTGCATGAAATTTAAGTTCGAAGCAAACAGTTCCTTACTCTGAAATACCCATACAAATAAACCGTAAATGCAGGGTTTCTAGACCAAAATATGGTATAACATAGCAGAAGAGTAACAAGATATTCTATCCCCTGTTTAAGTTTGTGGAATAGTATACACCATGGACAGTAGAAAAATTATGGTTTCCCAAGACACAACTCGAAGAGGAGGGAAATAGTTGGTGTCGATGGAATCCATAGACTTGCTATTGTTTTAATACCTAGTAAATAAGTGTTTTATTACGCCAAAATCAAACATCAAAGGTATCAATGTGACGTCATTGGTAAATAGTTCATTGTCCTATTTGATGACCAGTAAATAGTTCATCACCAGTAAATAGCCATTGAACCTAAGTCTGCTTGTGACAAGTATGAAAAAAAAGTAGATTGATCCAATAAACAATTCATATAGAAAATAAATACAGAGGTATAATAATATACTTTATAACTGGAGGATTGGTCAATAGCAAGAATTGTTATAGAGATTTTGCAATCTACAAAGAAACAATATAATACCTTTCCAATTTCTTCTGAAATAACATGGAGATCATAAGCATGTAGACTACCATCTTCCATTGTTGATACCATGTGACGTCCTGAAGGGCTGATAGAGAAGTTGTTAACCTTGTTATCAATACTACCGACATCAAATATCAACTTACAGGAATTTATATTGATAAATCTTACTATTCCATCCTGACTCAGGACACCAAGTGTCTGGAAAAAAAATAAAACATGATTCACTTCCGTGCATATTCTTTTTATATTTCAGAGAAATTGACGCCATCTTCTCAAACATAATAAAGGGCTACGCCGAGCGCAGCATGATACGACCGCAGCATGTCGTCCACTGAAATTTGAAAAAGTGATATTTAAAGTGAGTATGGACATAGGAAAGAGCTTGACACAATAATTAGATGGACGCNTTTTGTCACATGTGGAATAGGCAAGTAAACAGGAATGGACTATAAATAAAATGCTGATGAGGGACACCACATAAGCCACCTCACTTTGTGAGGTTAGGGCTGCTCCAGAAAAATGGGGGTCTTTGAAGACACTTTTTATTGACTCCCATTGCCAATAGAATTCCTCCACATATGTACAATACAAAAAGATGATGAAAACAACCATCCACAGCAATTTATATAAACTGCCTTTAAGGTGGTTCGGAAATCTAAAACTGTGCATCCATCTTGCGCATCCGATAATATTGGATTTTTACATTAAAATTCTGTAAAATGATTTAAAATAGTTATAAACAAATAATACATAAAATAAAATAAGGAACATTTACGCTCCGAGTGTGCAAAATATGTCACTTTTTGAAAAATTCCAATTTCATTAAGGGTAGATAATTCTAAAGGAATAATAAGGGGGAAATCACATTTTCATGATTTTTTTTTCAAAAATATAATCAGTGACCCCTATTTTTTTTTACTTTATATAACAAAAGTGATTTATTTAACACACCTTTTATTACAAATTCATCAAAATTTATGGTTTAATTCATATAAAGATATCAAAATTGTATTTTCTCCCTATATAAATTATATTGAAGAGGTCAAAATCTTGCTATTTTAGGAAGGCTCTCCTGGAAAAACGAGTTTGATGACATAGTGATTTTTCACTAAAATTATAAAGTGCATTTTTTTAACTTTCAATCAGGGAAAAATTAGAAAAATCTATAGTTTTGTTTTTAGTCCCCTGAACTACCTTAAAGAGTCTCAGACCAACTTTTCTGGAACAGTCCTTAGCTTAAAATTGATTTTTTTCTCACACACATCATTAGTTGAAAGTACCAACTCTTCAGTCACATGCATTGTCTTTAATTCTGGTCTTAAATAGCAACATAAGGAAATAAGCAAATTTTTAGGATAACGTTTAACCCTACACTTAGAAATCAAAGCGCTGGACGCTGGAAAGCTGTTAAGCATTTTATCAATGTTAGAACTTCTAGGCATGTATTTCAAAAACAAATGTGAGGTAGGGTAGGAGAGGATCTGATCTGACTTTTTTACAAATAATATCGTTGAAAAATTAAAATAGCCCTGACAATGTGTTTAAAATGATGAAAACAAAATAACTTATATGCGGTTTTATCTTATTATCACATATATTGTTTGCTCGATTACAAATGAATACATGTATGAGGTTTTAGAGATCCTTTAATTCCCGGAATGACGTATTGTTATATTTAATGACGTTCCAGGTTCATCCACATTTCAAGTTTATTGCATTTTCAACACACAGGATGTCAATGCGTCTAAGAAAGGCTTACTAATTTGTAAAAATAAGGGAATTTTGCTTTCCCTCTGAAGATTAGTATTTGTTCTGAATGAGTTGATTTTTATTTGCACATTCTTAAAGAATTTTTTTCAAGTTTGATCGACGCAAATGCGACGAGATTGAAGTTCAGTTCCAAACATAAAAATTTTGCAGTTATTAACTTCAAGCTTCATAATAAAATAGAATGAAAAAAATACCACATTATACAAGCGGAACTTGTCAAATAAGATATTGTTATTAACAGCAATTACGAAGCAGAGGACGTCAAGCACCCCAACGTCACTGTTATGATGTTATCACTTGATGAAGTGCTAAGATAAGTATGTTCTCCTGTAGAAGTTTGTAAGCACCCCAATGTCACTGCTATCACGTGATGAAGTGCTAAGATAAGCATGTTCTCCTGTAGAAGTTTGTATCTTGAAAACGATATGTTCTTTGTACCTTTAAATTGAGCACTCTGTGTCCTAAAGTACACACCTTTAGTGTATCTTACCCAAGCTACAACAATTTTCTACATCTTCAATTAAATCCTTAAATAATACCCTTATTAATTACAATACATACCGTACCATAGTTTCTTTTCTCATAAAGAAATGGATATCAATTATACTGTACTCGTGTTGGAAAATGGGAGCAACTAACACCGAAATCAGTTTATCAGTAAAAAGTAATTTGCTTATATTCTATATCATTTACCAAGACTACATACAGAAATGCAAAGTCTCGAAATCACATTGATCGGGTTCAAAACCATTTCATTTGTTTCTCAGTCATTGGAACTCGGCTCTGGATTGTTTGGATTGATGTTTTCTAACATCCGTCCACTGCCAGAATTCCCTTCCTGCTTCCGAATTGGTGCAAAATGAATTGAAACAAAAGAAGAAAGATNCATTTTCATGCTGTTTTTTGTAAGAACTGCATATACTTTCAGTCTGAAGGCCCAGTCTGAACATTTTCAAACGAAATAATTGGAATTTAACGATTAGTCTCTCACAAACTACTGCCAGACATGAACTACATTAATGCGTAGTGTGATGTCTGTTAGGTACATCTGGCTAGTGCCTAGTCTAGACCGAAAGCAACGGTATAAGCTGCTTAACAGCTTAAAAATGGATGTCAAGCTATACAACCTTTATTAGAACAAATGAAAAACACAAACTCAGAAAATACGTTGAATTGTGATAGGCCCATGTTGCCATCTGGGCCCAAATGAGCAAAAATATGACACTTTTTCTGTGACTACTTCCATCCGAAGTTAAAGACCTATCATCAATACACATTAAAGACCTATCATCAATACACATTAAAGACCTATCATCAATACACATTAAAGACCTATCATCAATACACATTCAGTAATTATATTTCAAACAACAAACCTGATTTTGTCCAGCATCAAATTTGTCTGGTAAGAAACTCAACTGTTTTACTGAGGTTACTTTTGTTGGAAGTTCTACAATCCGCAATAACCGATGTGTATCTAGATCCCATAGATGTATAAATCTGGACCTGCCACCTGCAGCTAATACCCTGCCGTCTCTATAAACAAAATAAAATATATGAGCTATGCTTAAAACCCTGCCGTCTCTACAAACACTACAATTGCAAACACAAATTGTATAGTCACTACAACAAAATCATAAATTAAATTTCATATGTTGAAAGATCATGCCATCTCATCATTTAAATAGACAATTTATTGTTAAATTCTTTTTCTCTATTTTCTATCAAGTTTTCACATTTACATTCCAATCTGGAAAAATTTGTTCTTATCTTTAGATATTTGTCTTTAGAGAGAGAGGAAGTCTTATAAACTAAATGATTTTAAAAATATCGCCCTAGATTGTGCCTTCTTAAAACCAAAAGCTAATAATACTGAATTCAGGGTTTATTCCAGCATTTTTCAAATGGGGCCCAACACTCAAGTTGGGAATATTGCATTGTAATTGTCAGTAATTGGGAATTTTTCTTAGTCATTTTCAAAATGTATTTATTTTTGAATGTTTTAGTTTTATTGCAGTCATGTGAAATACTAATAAATGCATTAATTTGGTTATAAGTTTGAATACAGTTGCCTTACTTATTCATCTTTTATCCTCCCAAATGAGTCAGTGTTGAATAAACAAAAATGAAAAACGGATGCTAATATTAATAATTGACCCTTAATTGGTATCAGCAAAAACTGATGTGTTAATTTGCCAATTATTTCTACTGTGAATGGAAGACAATACAAGGGAGTTCTTAATGTCTACAAAACAATGACGGTCTTTTTCTTTGTGCTTGTAGAGTTGGTAACTTTAAAAATTGCTTTTCTCATGTTTTATGCGAATCATTAAGGATATACACAGAAGGAAGACATTGTGAGTTTATTATATAATCAAATGAATGCAATGATTTGCATCAAAACAAACAATTTCGGTAGAAATAAAAGGAAACTTCTTAGGACATTTTACCGAGACATTTTCCTAAAAAAAAACACCATAAAAAGACTGCACACTTTACAAGATTCCAGTAGACATTTTAGACTTAAAATATGCCTTTGACATTTGTTCTACGCTTTCCTTTTGCGATCAGAACATTCTTTCTTGGAACAATCAGTAAGTGATTCTCAGAATTTGAGTTTGGGAAATTTGCAAACTCTTCTTTTAAAATGGGTCTGCCACACTGGGAATCTGGCCGCCAGGCAGCCCTAAATCATATAGCAGAACAATCCCTAGTATTTCCAGCTAACATCTTTTATGGACTTACTTTGTTGCAGCAAACGTTCTGTAACTTGGCTTTTTCCCTGGGGGTATAGGTAGTTGGTATTTACAGTTTAGTGTATCAGACTCCCATGCAAATATTGTATCATCTTTAAAAGCAGTTACTATTGTATTACTCAGTGGCAGGAAACAAACCTAAAAGTAAAAATTTATTTCACTGATAACATTTCAATACTGGATTATATCTAATATAGCTGAAATTGCTGTGTCATGATATTTAGTACAAAAGTTGGCTATTGGAGAATTTAGAACACATTAACAAAGTTCATCTGTTAACAGGTTAAGATATATTGTTTTTGAAAATGACTGTAACATGAAATCCATATCCTAGAATGACAAATGTATTTTAGGGAAACAATTAAAATCACTTGAAATTGACTTCAGTAAACAAAGATTTTTTCTAAAGAGAACTACAATGTCACAATAACAAAAGAATGTTTTTTTTTTATTTCTGAATTTTAAGTTTTTCTTTTTATTCCCAGTACTACTTATTTGATAATAAGTTCCTCAAACACACCTGAACAATTCCTACATCTTCCTTAATATTTAACTTCCTTTTCCTCTGAAATGTATCTAAATCCCAGAGCTGAGCTGCATCAGTTGATGTTGTGAGTGCATATCTTCCAGAGGCATGGACAGATATACTACCAATTACTGACTCATGTCCCTTCATCCAGGCCACCATTTCTTTTGTATCTGTACAAATGAAAAATTCAGAATGTCAAAATATGTTTGAAGAATAATTCTAGTGTGAAAATTTAAAAAAAAATTGTTTATAAAGAATAATGAATTAATGTAAGTGTTATGCGAATGATACTGAAGTACACAACTTTTTGCAGTATGAGACAACTAAAAGGTGTCAATAGAAATGAAAAAGAATCATTGTATATTATTTTCAACTGTTGAAATGAGGAGCTATGTGACAGTTTTTTTTACTTTAAGGCTAAGACAACTGAGAGAACTTCATGACTAAGTATAACAATTATGACAATAATAATCAAACTAGGCTAAATTGGAAGGTCCTTGCTTACTATTGAAAACAGTTGAATAATATCTTTTTACACAATATACACTGCGACATCTAATCTGATGCATGATGCAACCATATCAATGTGTCAGTTTATTCAGGATGTCAGAATAACAAGGTTTAAATATCATTTAAAAGCCATCTTTGGGACCAAAAGGTTATGTTGGATTTGACAGGATGTCAGAATACACAGATATCAGATTAGACAGGTTTTGCTGCATAATATTTTTAATTTAAAAAAAGAATGATATTTGTAATTTGTCTGAAGTTTTGTGTGGATGACAGGCATACTTGTTTTTCAGTATATGAAGTTAAAACTGTTGGTTTACTTTACTATAAAAACATATTCTGCATTTATCATGCCCCAGGGTCAGACTTTACTATCCAGGCAAAATTTCTATATGGATAAAATACAAAATGTATCAAAGGATCTTCAGACATGTACTCTGAAAAATATTGTGGAACACCTGGTTTATCTTATATGTGCAATTAATATGAAAAAATCTGGAAGGCTAAAAAATGCTGGGTTTCTTGAAATTGGAAAATTAGAAGACCCGGCATTGTTCATACTTATATTTGAAGTACAACTACATGAATATGTAGGAACATCCTAACCATTCTGCATGTTTCTGGCTGTAGAGATTCAAATAATAGATCATGTATCATTCACTTACCAACATCGTAACATTTAAGGGAATAATCTGATAATCCAACAAGAAACTCTGATTTTCTTCTCATGTCAAAAGCTAAAGCTGTACATGGATGTCCTAACTTTTGAACTAAAGAAAACCTGAAAAAAAATATCAACATTTAAACATTTCTGCAATACTCTTCCAATTTTAACTTATAAATATTCTGTCCTGTTTCTTTTTTTAGCTATCATTTATCATATAAAATCAACTTACATATTAAGAGCATAAATCATAATTTACATCTCGAATTTGACAAAAATGGTCATCTCAATACTAAAATTTATGACAAATTTCAAAATTATCAATTTCCCCAACATGGATAGTAATATTCCAGCTTCTCCTGCTTACGGAGAATAAGATAGTTTGGACACATGGTAAGAAAGAACCCTACAAATATCTCTGGGATAGCATCAAAGTGGACAACATCAGATGGTAAACGAAATCGAGGGAGGCCAAAAGAGATCTAGAGAAGAACGGTAACGAGTGATTTTAAAAGCATGGGTAAGACCTGGGGTCAATTAGAAAAACTTGCTAAAGACCGTGATGCCTGGGCTGAAGTCCCTGGTTAAAGATGCAGCATTATGCATTATGCGCCACTAGGCGCGAAGAGGATAAGACAGTAAGTCCTGCTTACAGAGTGTATGTTTCACAGTTGGTTCGTTATGCAAGACCTAGCACAAATTATACAGACTAGTTATCTTTGTGACCGCCTTATTAATCAAGGTTTCAAAAAATTCTGTCTTATACTATCATTAAAAAAGTTCTTTAATACAATGTAGATATCAGTCCCTTGTGGAAAAAATTGAAGTTTCGGTCTTAACTCTGACTCAAGATTCTTTTTTTACTTAATACTGGAATGATCATTTTTCATTTCTTTCAACAGAAATTGCTGTTGAGTTGCTACATCACACTACCGCAATAAAAAGGGAGGTTTCGGCATGTCATTATTAATAAATCAGTTCAACCCTCCATTTCTTTTGAAATGCCTATACCAAGTCAGGACCATAATGCGAAGACAATTTTTCCAGTGGCTTCAACCTACTTCAATTTTTTGCTTCTTCAACTTAGGCTCTTCACAATTCTGTTTGGTAATGCTGTTATTACTCCCTTTAAATTTGAATATTTGGATTAACAAATTCATTCATGAAAAGGATTCTTAAACAGTATTTTTGACTGAGATAATCATGACCAGATATTTAGAATGTAGAATTATTGTCTTAAACGAAAAGGTTAATAAGTCCTTTATTGACCTAAAACATACCTGTTCTTAGTCATATCAAATAAATAGATGTGTCCTTGATGATCCCCAGCCAGAAAGCTATCACCATTTCTATCGAAAGCTGTGTGAAGAAATCTGACATTTTTCCCTGCATGTGACAGAGTACTGGGTTGACTATGACTATTTGTAATCTGTATCATCAACCTGAAATTACAACAAATTTATAAAAATCAAGCTAATTGTGAAAACAGGGGTCTTCTCTATTATTTTATAGACCTAAAATTACAAGGAGGCTCCTCCTATGGACACAGAGCTAAAAGTACAGTAATGTCCCTTGTTCATATGCAGTCTTGCATATTGCCATAGTTTTTTGAAAGTCCGTTTTTCTTAATTTGCCTTTACTTTCAGTGTTAACATCCAGAGTTGTACATTTTTGTATTACCAAATCTAGGTTTGACAGATGGTGGCATTACAACATGGCTTTACTGAATTTCATTTACTGTGCTAAACACCTATACAGAATCTTCAAAGAACCTAGTGAAAGTCCTTACATTTACTATTAAAAATCAGGATGAGGTTGTAATAGCATACAAAATACTGAAATACAGTTCACATTTATTTTAAGATGCCACAAAATGCAAAAAAAAACATCATGGACTATCAATATAAAAGAGCATGTCAAATGGAGATTATGATTGTACCAGATACTGTCTCATAGAGACAAGCTCACATCCTAGCTTAATGTATTTAATCATTTATTTAAAGTCTAGCTCAAAAGATTAAAGTCTCAGTTATTTGAACTTAAGGTCAAAGTCAAACAACAGCAGTAGAATACCCAAGGTACAAAGGAGTGGAATTTACAAAAATGGAAGTCCAAAGATATGGCAAAAACAAGGACACAGAAAACAATGACATTAGACACAGAAAATGATGACATTAGACAGATACAAAAAACATAAATAGAAATCACAACATTCAAAACAAATTCAAGTGATATTCATTGACAATACACCCTTCAACTGATGCATTCCAATGTGTAATAACTCCTTGTTTTTCACATTGTATATTTAAAGTACTTTTCTTGGAATTTTAATATCTCTTGTGCCTGAAAATATCTTTGCTTCTATGATATGGTTTGAAGAATATCTCATTGCTAGTCAAAGGATAATTAGAACTACCGGTACTTCAAACAAAAATACTTCAACATTGAATTAAAAAGTTCATAAGTCAAAGTTCCATGCATTACTGTATACATGTGTATTTTAGACATTATAAGATGGTGAGTATTACTTGCCCATTATCTGTTGATGGGGTCGGCTTCCTGTGCCATATTTTACCAGAAGTCTTTCTGCATACATCAAGGGACTGCATTATGTAATTACCTCCCTGTAAACAAATATGACCACTTTTCATCAGAGGATAATCACAAAATATAATGTGTAAATAAATATAAAAAGAGTATAAACTCGCATTAAATTTAGACTGAATGTTATTTGCAAATAAAATGGCAGTACTGATTTAATATTGTATTTCAGTCTTAATAAATACATTTTGAGAATGCGAGAACCGGTAAGTGAAAATTTTTTCGCAAAGCAAGTGTTACATTGTTGAAATTGTAGAAATATACTCCAATATCTGAATTCAAAAAAATGAAAATATTTTCACTATCCTAGCTCAACAAATATGACAAAAATAATTTACAAATCATATGAATATAAAATGATAACTTTACTGTTTAGCAGTAAAAACCATGTTTACTCTCTTACATTCTTGAATTTTCCTATTACCGGTAATGTCCAAATACTGTGAAACAGTATATTCTGATTTAGTTAAATGATTTAGGAAATCAAATGGTTTTGTCTTGGTCCATACATGTATATAGCAAGCTTAAAAAGTGAAATCAAAACATGTCTTCACTAACATCCAAATAAGTATATGTATGTGTTATTGTTCTTTTCAAAATGGTTATCTTAATGTAGATAGACACTGTTTAACAGTGCATTTGACTCAAGGATTTGAAAAATTAACAGGCGGACAACAGATAGGCTTGATATTAGGGCCAAACAGTCATTTGACAGCTTTCCTTTGTGATGTCATAATTGACTGACAGATGTAGATCATCATATTTCATCCACTGTGAATTAGCTCCAATATGGTTGATGTAGGACATATCAGTAAGAAGAATGGCATAACTAAGTCGCTCATGTGAAAAATGTAAGTCACATACTGAATCTGAAGCATTCATTGTTGTCATCACAAAATGCATCATACACACCAATATGGTTGATGTGGGACATGTCAGTAAGAGGGAATGGACTTGAACCATTTTACATAACCATGACACTCATGTGAAAAATATAGGTCACATACAGAATCAAAAGAATGTATTTCAGTTGTCATCCTAAAATGCATCATACACACCAATATGGTTGATGTGGAAAAGGTCAGAAAGTAGAAATGAACTTAATCAGATGTGCCACAGATGCTAAGGATATTACATTTATAAGCCTCTCTTCTTTGTGAAATAGGCTAAAAAGTTGTCTCCTACAGCAAGCATTGTTGTATTTCTCCTCCACCTGACCAGTAAGGGGTGTCATAAAAAAAATCTTCCAGATTATACATGAATGGTCTGGTCCATCTTATTTTTCAATACTTAAGGAATAATTCATGGGAGCGTGAATATATGGCCATTTTACCACGGGTTGGCCCTTTATGGCAAATATATTACCCAGAGCGTATGCTAGGGGTGAAATATAGGCATAAAGGGCAAACCCATGGTAAAATCAACAAATATTCACGCTCCTGTGAATCATTTCGATTCTAATATGACACTTATAGGGTATAAAAGAGATGAATTTGTCTTTGTATTCATGGGTGAAACAGCTATTTTACCCTGTTAAGTTTGACATTTTGTTCTATAACACTGCAAAAACTATCATCAAACTGTCTATGATGTTATCAAAAGTACCATCGATTATCATGACAATACCCACGAGTATATACAGATTTTACCATGGTTATGGTCACAAGGTAATTACAGGAGTCATATTAGAATATGCAATTACATGATTAATGATTTCATAATTGTTTATACCATAATTTAAAACCCAAGAGATGTGACTATTACCAAGGTCAGCACATGGTCAGTCGAGGTGATTATCAGGTATTGTTGGTTGTCAAATTGTGTTTTAAACCAAAATCAAAAGTCATTGTTTTACTATAGTGTATTTAAATAATTTTTCAATAAATTTTAATTTTTGCTTTTCCTTCTTTTTTGTAGATGTGAAATCAGAAAAAAAATTGATTTTTAGTGTTACAATTACGGTAACACAATACACTGTATTTTAGTTTACATGTTCAATTACTCAGTGTGCATTATTATAGAAAAACCTGGGGTTTCCTGTTGCTATATATTGGTTTACAATGGTTATTTATCATCACATTTTGAAAAGGAGAGGTTTATACTGATTTATCCAATTAGAATCTAATAATATTTTTTTACTGGAAATTATTCAAAGTTCAACAATTGAAATTGCGAAGTGTAATCTTGGATAGGGATAAATTTTCAGAAAAGAGGTATAAATGATTCCAAAAATGTGGGAAACTATCATGGTTATAGAACTATTGCTCAGCAACACACACATATTTCCCAGTAGTTTTACACCTGTTTCCCCTCTTTCCAGAAAATCTGCCCCTATCCAACATCGTTGCAATAACCGTGAAATGGTTTATTTGCTGCGATGGTGTATGCGGAGAAGGTGAAAATGTGATTTTCCTGCCTGTAGAGAACAATGTTAAACTATGTTTCGCAATGGTGACCATGTTTTTTATACGATAGGAATGAAATGAGCAATCTTTGTAAAGAACCTTCCATACACTCATGTTTAATTTACCTCAATTGTTTCCAAGGAGATGAAAATGTGAAAAGCTAACAACAAAAGACGGACGACAAGTCAATTAATGGCATCCTTCGGGTCAGATGAGCTAAATATCACAATTTATCTATTGAGAGGCAGATATATTGTCAATTATTTAAGGTTCATCATAACAATTTGTGCTACAAGTTCCCATTCATGGGGGTAGATTTCACGTGAGCACAGACAAAATAAATTTTTTAATCTGGCACTGCATAGATATGGAATTTTGTTACAGTTTTGGAAAAGAAATCCAAAAAAGTGTTTTGTATTTGCTGTGCATTTTTCTCCATGTTTGCAAAAGCCCAAAAATAAACAAAGACAGGTAAACAATTCAAGACAACCCCATGTCAAACAGGTAAATTAAGCATTTAAATCACCAATGACAAAAGCAATAATACCAATACCCACAGGAATATTTCAAACAAATCTTTCAAAATAGTTTCAATTTGGGTGTCTCGAGAAATGGATAAAAATTGCAACGCATTTGTCAGGTAAGTTTTTTCCTTATTTTCTTGAAAAAAATAATTTAATTCTTGGATACTTATGTAGTGCCAGCCTTAATACCTCAATAACTTTACTTAGTTTTGCTCTGCTCATGTGTAAAATCACATCAACATTGTCATCTTGTTGCGTTTGTCGAGTTGAGCCTAGACCGAATTATCTGTCGTTTACAAAGCTACTTTTATCATCCTATGTTTATCATTTACTGATCTGACTTTCTCTTTATTTTTTATTTTTTATATTGCTTTGTAACAAAGCAATATAAGAAATAAATGAAAACTCCGAAGGAGCTGAAACTCGAAAGCCCTGAAAATCTACACCGGCAAAACTTCGTAGTCATCCAAAGAAGTGCTGAATAGAAAATAACGAATTTATATGTTTTATTGGCCATAGAGAACTGATTTAATCAACAGGAACAGAAAGTACAATTTATCATTAGTGAATAAAAAAATCACAGGCAGTTCCGTAATCACATGAAAATAATCGTAAGGAGTGATTTCTGAATGGGTGACCAGTTCCACCTATGTGCTAAATAGCCAATCCAGGTAAATAAGTACCTTCACTTATTCAAGAACTGGTTCAATAAACA